>CM036774.1:4104463-4356963 GCA_020796225.1 Arion vulgaris
ATATCACAACGAGTGATTAAATTGGTCGTAAAGAACGAACGCAAAGAAGGAGAAGAAACATAAAACAGGATTAGAGAAAGGAAAGAAGAAGACAATGTACATTTCAAACACAGAACAGGATGTAGAAAGCAAAAAACAGAAGAAAACGTTGAACATTTCAAACACAAAACACAATGCTAAAATCGTATCTCTTACCTCAAGCATCGTGTAGACTCATTCAAAGATCTTCCTGCAGACTTGATCGATTTCCAGAATAGATTATGAAAGATCTTCTCATTATTTCTCTATCATTTCGGTCTCACTCAATAATATCTGAGATGTTCTTGATTTTTGTTCTTGTCAGAAGTCTAGTTTAATTTTTGCGTGATTATGCAAAAATTATGAAATTTTTTAAAGTTTTAATATTATCATGAATTTTTTATTCACGGCTGCGGAGGAAGGGCATCTGGCCTATGAAAGAGAGAAATTCCAGAGGACTGTTGGGGTGGCAAAGTTCAGCTCAGGATAAGCTATTTGATGATGATGGTGATGATTGTGATGCATCATTGCGGCGTAGTTCAAATGAATACAAGTTGAAAACTAGATCACCACAGAACTATTTTGTGAAGTTTTCATAATGTAGATTTCAACAAAAAATGCACTTGTTTGTAAGTGAAGAAAGTGATTACTTTGATGGAATGAGTTCGAATCTTGTTAGAGTTGATTAGTTTGTTCCATTATTTCTATGTCCTTCCCTGAGTTTGTTTTATTTCTTGAAAGTATTGATCGAAAAACTTGTCGTATTTCTAAACACTTTATGTAAATAAAACTACTGATCATTTGCACAAACTTACATAATATTATAGCACAAGTTTTGCTGAGAGTGGCAAGAAATATAGGTCTCAATTCCATGGAAGAGATTGAGCGAGTTGCCCATGATAGATCGGTATGGATAAATCACATGCAGGAAATATATAACGTATAATTGTACTAGTTGAATTAAGTTAAGTATAGCACACAAAAATTAACTAATTTCTTACTAACTGCCGCAGGATGCGCCAATATTGTCTATTAAAATAACCCAATTGCCGTACGCAACGTCTAGTATTGTTTTGTATAAATATAGTGCTAAATTTACATCAATGAATTCTGATGAAATTTCCGGTTTTCATCTACAGCAAAACTATCTATTTCTACATCTCGGTAAGATCGGTAATTAGGTAAAATTTGTTCATTGGATTACATTTATATATTTTTCAAGCTGAAGAAGCGGAGCTAAATATTGTTGACCAAATCATGATTTTCAATTTGCTAGTGAGTGTTTTCAGATACAATATTGTCACATCTTGGTACGAGCGACCATCTTGGCAATTTTCAAATCGCCAGCGAAAAACTAAAAACATGAGAGTACTACCAGAACAACGGAACAAATAAAATATGACAACGCATCATCATTCAATATCTTGTCCAGCGCAGAGCTTTGTCACCATAACAGTCCTTCAGAATATCTCTTTATTATACGTCAGATGCAGTAAGCCTCTGCAGATGTCTATCTTTCTTTCTTTTCTCGAACCATGTTTGCCTCACAGCGTCAGGCCAAGAAGAGATTTCTGAAATGGGTCTTTGTGTGCGCTTCGTAGATAGTGTCTTTCGTCGCCTCTGGTATCTCTGTCCATTTTTTGCGGGGCCGGCTTTAGCTTTGTACCCATTGTATCGGAGCAGCATTGCTCTTTGAGGTGCACTGTCTGTTGGTAATCTGCTTACGTGGCCGAACAATTTAATTTGTTGTTTTTTTATTAAGTCTAGTACTGATATTGTACCCACTTTTTCCTGATGTCTTCATTTCTCAAACGGTCTCTTCTTGTTAGAATCTTCAGTCCCATCCTGAATCCACCTTCTGAGTGGTCTTCTTCTTTTCTTTGCCGGATACATTTTTCCATAATGGTCTTCTTCAACCCTTCGTTCCTTTTATATGCCCAAAACTTTAATTTTCTCATTATTATTGTAGCACTAGCCAATTTACTTTGATTCCAAGTTTCTTCTGTGTATATCTATTTGTTCTCTTCTCTGTCCATGATATACGGCGACTCTTCCTTATGAGTAGTAGCATGATTGCTATCTCTATGCTATATTCATTATTCTAATATGTTATTGCTATTATTTATTGTTATTATTAGTTATTATTATTATTGTTATTGTTATTTTATTATTGTTATTTTATTATTATTTTATTGTTATTATTATTATTATTATTATTATTATTATTATTATTATTATTATTATTATTATTATTATTATTATTATTATTATTATTATTATTATTATTATTATTATTATTATTATTATTATTATTATTATTATTATTATTATTTTATTATTATTATTATATTATTATTATTGTTATTATTATTATTATTATTATTATTATTATTATTATTTTATTATTATTATTATTATATTATTATTAATTTATTATTATTATTATTATTATAATATTATTATATTTTTCAAACGCTACATATCTATCACTTGTTAACCACTCTTTGTGATTTGTATTGATCCAAGCCTAAGAGCGATTGTACGTTGTGCCAGTTATACGCCTACAAGTATGCCAGCGAATCCGACTTCTGCGACACATTATATTTACTATGGTAGCTTCTCTAGACCCCCTACCTGTCACCTCTTACGACATGCCTTGTACGTCGCAATGTTACTTTTCTTTCCTCCCTTGCGAGCCACGGCAATACACAAGGCAAAAACTAAAATTTTTCCGATCCAGAAGCACTTGAGCTGAAAGCTCTTCGGCTCGGTTTCATTGGACATCGTAACCCTTCGGTTCGGTGCCACGAACACCGAAAATCTGGGGAACCTAAGCTTTTCTGCCAGTCCGCGGAGTTGAACCCGCACTTACAGAGGACTAGTCACCCGTAGTCCAACGCGCTACGAACACGCTGGGCACGCGGGCAACACTTATATTCAAGAACACATACATATTACATTCCGCTGACTTGTTGAATGTCCATGCTTCACATTTATACGTTTACACTGGAGAATAATGATGATCTTAATATGACACCGCCCGAGTGGTTACCGGGGCCCAAATTTGGGGTGTAAAGAATAGAACCACTGTTACCTGCCACGCATGTCGTAAGAGGCGACTAAGGAGGTTTAGCTGAATCGGATGCACGTGTTCGCTAGGGAATGCCAACCCGAAACAAATGCTTGCAGAAAACGGATGAACCAGGCCGTAAGGCGCATAACATGGTGCAATAAACCCTCACAATGTGGAATGAGATAACGGATTCTACTGTCGCCAATCTGCCTCGGAGACGTTGCTACGCAGTAAGAATGTCAGACCTACCATCACGAGGGTGGCCAAAACAGGGAAGCAAAATCATAGGAATTATATCCTACAGAACTGTCCCCAGTATGCAGACTTGAGAATAAAGAGGTGGCCCACTTACACCAACGTCCAAGACAAACTGTATGTGATGAACTAGATCTTTTGATAATCTCGGACGTGGGTGATCGGAGAGCTGCCTTTATTAGAGAATCTGAAATCCCAATCTAGTGAGAACGCAGATGAAGAATCTGCACTAATCAAACACATCAGTGTCATTAATCTACCAATCTTTTCATATTACTATTATTACGTTTTCTTCAAACCAGAGCTGCAAGTTTTTCACTCTTGGGCATACTATTATTAAAAATATAATTGTTTCATAAATAGTGTACACATTTGTATACTTTCAATTTCATTTAAAAAATATATGTTTCTTTTGGCATAACTGATATATGTATTTAGTGACAGGATAAAAACGAGCAGGGCATGAATAAAGATTGACAAGTAGTTAGTTAGTTAGTCTTTCCTCTTGGGCCTGTGGGCGGCGCATAGGGCAGAGGTCATAGCTCTCCATGTCTCACGGTTCGTTGCTATCTGTTTTATGTCTTTAATGTTTGCTAGGCCCATCGTTGAGCCTTTTCTGATGATGGTTCTACGCAGTAGAAGCAATGACAAGTAGTAAGCAATGTTCAATGTTCATTAAGTTTTCTGACATCGGTTTAATCAAGAGATTATGTAGACTAGAGTAAGCTTTTTATTTAAAGCATGGGTTCTCAAAGTGAGCGGTACGCCCCCCCCAGTGGGTGCTGAAGCCTTCCAAGGGGGCGATAGTGTGTTTAGACAGAGACAACTATAAACTTATGGGCCTTCGGACTCAGGTAAGAATTATGGGAAATCAGAGCACAACTACACCCCGTGATCTCGCATTCCAGTATTGGTATATATAGACGAATTCATTTTAAAATCAGCACAAAATGCTAAATCAAAGTTATATTACGCAACAAGTTAAGTTTAACAATAAGGAATATCAATATTATGAATATTTTCACCAATAAATAACCATGGAAAGAGGAGTAGGGGAAGACCTGGAGAAGAGAGCTGGAGGCGAATATAAAGAGGATAGGCAAAACATGGAAAGAATTGGAAGGGATGGCAAGAGAGAGGAAGAGATGGAAGAAGTTTGTTGAAGACCTGTGCTCCAATGGGAGTTGAAAGGTGATGATGATGAAATAACCATAGACTCACAGAATTAAGTAAAATTGCAAAAAGCTTGCAGTGTTCTATCAAACATCTATATGTTCCGGCCTCCTTTTCTGATCTAGGTCTGGGTATCCAAACTCAGCTGTCTGGCCTAGTTATCTAGAGTTGGCTGTGGTTTAGAAGCATTTGGGGGGAGATTTATTTTTCGTGATTTTGCGATTGAATAATTACTTAAAATTTGAATTCTGCATTTTAATTCGTCTTTGCCCATCTTACACGATTCATTTTTATTTCATGTATATAATCATTTGAAAATTGACCATGTATTACATATATATATATATATATATATATATATATATCAATTTTCTATGTCAAAGAGAAAATAGAGCATGTATATCGAGGGCGCATTGAAAAGTAATGCCTCCAAGTCCATAACTTTGTTAATATACATAATTTACAAATGAAACATACATTTTCAGAAAGCTTGAGATGTCCACTACACAATAGAGTTATTATTTTTGACATAGTCACCTCCACGTTCCACACACACACGCCAACGTCGAATTAGTTGTTGCATCCCGTCGAAGAAAAATCTGATGATTTTTCACGAAGCCAGGTACGCACATCTGCTACCACATCCTCGTCAGAAGCATATCTGTTTCCTTTGAGATGTTCCTTGAGCTTTGGGAACAGGAAAAAGTCGCAAGGTGCCAAATCGGGGCTATATGGTGGGTGCGCTAAAATGTCGTCAAAATTGAGACGCTCTAATGCTGCCGCTGTTTGTCTACTGGTGTGTGGACGAGCATTGTCATGTTGAAGGACTGCGTGTTTTCCAGGACGAATACGTAGCAGTCTTGTCCGTAGTTTCTTCATCGTTTACACATACAGATCAGAATTGACAGTATTGCCGCGTTCCAAAAATTATGTGTGGATTACGTCCTGGCAGTCCCAAAAAATGGTCATCAAAACTTTCCCGCTGACGCGACAGTTTTGAATTTTTTTGGGGTGGGTAAGCTTTTGTGCCTGTATTCCATAGACTGGCGCTTGTTTTTAGGGTCGTAATGATGCACCCATGACTCATCGCCAACGACAATTCGGCAGATAAAGTCATCGCCTTCTCGTTCATATCGCATCAGGTGTTCCTGACACGCCTGATGTCATCAGATTTTTCTTCGACGGGATGCAACAACTAGTTCGACGTTGGCGTGTGTGTGTGTGGAACGTGGAGGTGACTATGTCGAAAAATAATGACTCTATTGTGTAGTGGACATCTCAAGCTTTCTGAAAATGTATGTTTCATTTGTAAATTATGTATATTAACAAAGTTATGGACTTGGAGGTATTACTTTTCAATGCGCCCTCGTATATTGGGGAGGAGGGGGCGTTAGCAAACTGTTATAATGGGGAGGGTTGCGTTACAAAGTTTATGTCGTGCAAAGTGGGCGTTAGGCTGAAAAAGTTTGGGAATCTATGATTTAAAGCTTGGGTTTTTTTGAACGGTATGGGATCTCTAAGGTCTAAAGGTTAGGTAACCTGACACTTAAACGCAGATATCATCCCTGAATACAGATTGATAAATATAACAGATCAGTTCAAATAGTTGGGTACCTTCTTCTTTTTCTTCTGCGAACGCCTGTTATCAATTCAGGAGGGAGTCATGAAGCCTGGTATTGCGCTTCTGGCTGTTTTTTGCGTTATGTTATGTTAAGTTATGTTATGTTATGTTATGTTATGCGATCGACGTCACGGCACATTGGGCATCCCATGCATGCTCTGTCCTCCGTTGCAGCAGCCATCCCAAAGTCCATTTGCTCACAGTACCCATGAGAAGTTGATTACTATATCTTTTCTCTCTACCACGAAGACGACACTCTCTGGCATGTCCAAACTTAACACCTAATTCTCGAACTCGTTCCAGTGTCTGAGACTTGCCCTTGTCACATAATTGAGAGCGTACCGCATTGATGATATCGGCTCTGTCCATGCTTCTGCCCGTTTGAGTCGGGGCATTGTTTGCAAGAAAGTCTGCACGCTCGTTACCCCGCACTCCAGCATGTCCAGGTGTGTACAACCAAGTCGTTTTCTTGAGATGTGATCTCCGAATGCTGTCCACCCATTCCACACGCATACTTCCAGATTCAATCATTTGAAGCATATTCATCGAGTCTGATATGATATTCGTATAGGTTACCTGTTGCTCAGCCACCCATGACAGAGCCCTGGAGGCAGCAGTGATCTCCATAGTCATGCTCGATGTCGTTGTCACGAAAGCGCCGCAGTCCTCATGAAGTGTTTTTTGCGTAAGTCCTGCTTACTATTTGACTGATGTCCTAAGTGGTTAAGCTCATACCTTGCGTTCTGATGGACGTGGGCTCAAATCCCGACTCGACCGTTCTATTCACAAATGCATTTGTTTCCAGAGAGCCCAAGATTGTTACTGGAGTTACTAAGTTCCTACTTGGAGTAATAGCTAAACACGTACAAACAAACTTCATTCTTGTTGTATTGTTTGCTTGATAAAGGCCTTTGGTCGAAACGTTGCTGTTTATCGTCACTGTTTCTGTATTTTGTAAAACTATAGTACTTTGTTTTTACGTGTTTAGCTATTTTTCCAAGTTTTACTGCAGTCTCCATGCTTTTTGATACTTTGAGCAAGTACTCTCGGCAGGTGGCGTGCCACTTCTGTGAAGTGGGACCAAAATATACAAGAAGAACCCCACTGTAATGAAGTCTAAATAAAATATGGAACTGCAAGTTATATAGTATTAAAACTAAATTACGAATTTTCAATTCAAATGTTGTATCAATCCTAACATATGCTAGCGAGAGTTGGAAAATGACTAAAGATATAGAAAGCAAGTTGAATGCATTTGAAAATAGATGTCTGCGAAAAATAGTGAATATAAAATGGAACGAATTCAGGAGAAGTGATGAAATCAGAGAAATGTCTGGTCAACCACTAGTGACAACTGTTATAAGAAAGAGAAGATGGAGATATGTTGGACACATCTTGAGGAGAAATGATCAACAAATATCAAAGCAGGCATTGAAGTGAGATGCAAAGGGTTCAAGAAAGAGAGGACGACCTAGGAGACCCTGAAACGAACTTTGCTGAGAGAGGCAAGAAATATCGGTCTCAGTTCCATGGAGGAGATTGAGCGAGTTGCCAGGATAGAGCGGTATGGAGAAATTACTTGCAGGCCCTATGTAACGTATAACGGTACGAGAGGAATTATTATTATTATTATTAATTAAGTCATCCTTCCACTGAGACCATTTATAAACATTGAATTATAATGATCGGATTAGCTTCATCACATTATAAGTACATTATAATATATTTAAGGGATAAACGACTATGACACGTATATTATAATATACTGAATGGATTACCGACTATAATTAACGGATTAACGTTATGGTAAAGTAATTGCATTGTAATAGGCGGATTAACAGTCTTGACGATAAAGACAAACATAGGGGTTATCCAGATAGAAGATATATAACTTAAAAACATAAAGCGTGAAATGGTTAATATGAATACAGGTCTGCTTCTGATAAACGATATGTAGTCCACACAGAATATCATTCTATCGAGGTAAACAATGCATACGCCAGTCTCAACATAACTCTATCGATCTAACCATGCCGTGGTCCCCGCCAAGATATGGCCGACTAGCTCAGACGGGAAAACCAAAATTTATGTTTAATGATGGCTGATTTTTGTATAGGTTTGATAGAATACTGTACGCCTTTTGTTTTCAATTTGACACAATTCTACAATTCCGTTGTTATTTATTAATGAAACATGTTAGTAATACTGATATTCCTTAGTGTTGAATTTAATTTGTAACATAATATAACCTTAATTTAACGCGTAGTTTTCTTTTTTAAATGAATTCGTCTTTATACAACAATACTGGAATGAGAGGCCACGCGACGTTTGTGATCTTATTTCATATAATTATTATCTGAGCCCGCCGGCTGTATGTTATCGGAAGCCACAACCATGCCAGTCTGAATATAACTCTGTCGCGGTAAGCCATGACTAAGCCAGACTGGATATATAATTCTATTGACGATAGACTATCTATAACAGCACTCTACGTCGGACAAATAACGTCCTGGTGATACCATCACTGGTGCCAATTGTATTCCGCTTGCTTTAACGTTAAGGGGGTTTGCCTCGGAAAAAAATATTTTTCTTTGTTAATTAAGTTAGAGAAATTAATTTATAGTGGGCATGTTAAGTTACGAATGTAGACCTATTTTACTGGGGTTTTTACAGTTGCCTGGTTGCCATAACAACAGATTACATATTAGAATCCTAAGCTTTACAAAATAAACAAATATATTGAAAAATAAGGGGGTAATTCATAAATTGTAAGCATTGTTACAGTTACAAGTCCATATATTTTCTGTAAATTCTTAAGAAATATATTTTATTTTTATTTTTAAACTTATGCTTTGCAAAAACCACAAAGTGTGTCATCATTTTACATTGAAAATTAATTTTAATATCACATTTTCAAAAAAATATAATTTGAAATGGATATGTAGCTACAAAATTAAATGTTGAATATTCACTTCAAATTTCGTGTATCTAGCTTCAGTATTAGTTCAAACTCAGGGATTTCCTGTCAGGGACACACACAAAAATGGAAAAATTTTTGAAAAAATTCAATTTAAACTTGGAATTTGAAAGAAAAAGGTTGGAATTGGGCGTTTCTTATTAATGTTGTAATGCTAATACGCAAACAAAGCAACATATTTTTATGTGTAATCGGTAGTACGAATGTTGTACTTCATATAACTAAACACTTGGAAAAATCGATGTTTTTGACTGAAACTAATATTTTCTAGAGAGCTAAACCCCTTCATAAGAATATCAAGAAAGAAGTACTCTGATTCTCAATAACAGTATGATTCAGTTTTTTCGTAAACACAATATTAAAATAATATTTAACTTGTAGTCAGGATTATTCTTCTTCTTCTCGTTCGTTCTTTTCGGTCATTTTGACCATTCTTATTGTGATATATAAATATTCTAACACCAAGAACGTGTGTGTTTTGTCATATCTTTCAGCGCCATTTGGAGCTCTGGTGCTTATCCTTCGGTGATGTGTCCAATTTCAGCCAGCGTTTACTGGTTTCACTCTACGTCAGCCTTTGGCTGTCCCCAGCCTACCTGCAAGGTAGCAGGTTGCTATTTTCTTTTAGGGTAGCTACCCTTAACTCTTTCCATGCTTTTAGCCGAGCACGGCGCCACGGTGCACGCTATTAGCCGCACACTGCGCCATAGAGTTGCTTCCCTTATCAGAAGTCTTTCTAGTTTTACTTCTACTGTTTTACTTATACTACTTTTCAACCTTGTTATTCTATTGGGTTGTCCAGTTTTCTTCAATTTAGTATATAATAATATATATATGTTTGTTTATTGTTGAGTAGTTGGAATTGTTGTTTTTATAACCTCCCTTGAATTAACTACTTAAATATTGAGGAAATAACTCCGCATGGAAGGAGTTAAACAACCTTCCCTCCTGGGATGTTGAGCGTCATCTGTCCAGGGTAGTCAGGATTAAGTTTTTATCTGTTATTATTTTTGTTATTTTCATATTATTTTCATTATTATTATTTCATTATTGTAATTAGTATCATTATTATTTCAATAACCACATTGCGCCCGAGTCTCTACAGTGATTTATCAGATGCTCCCCAATATACGAGTCACTAGTACATTTTTTCCGAAGGTATCTGGGATTGTTGTTGGAGCTACTGAGGTCTTTGTCTAGTGTAGCACTCTCGGCATTTGCGTCTGTAGGTTAAGTGATAGTGAGCTCGATCACTATCATGTTGCTGATCCCTACGATCAGATGAATACAATTCTATTAAAACACTATAAATATACAAGTTTGAACTAAAGTATAAAGCCGACGGATTGACTTCATTGCACCGGGTTTTACCCCCCATGGCTCGGTTCCTCTCCGCAGAATTGACACGCCAGCTGCCGAGAGTATTGCACAAATCAAGAACTCCAGCTCCAGCAAACTATTCTAGGGGTTTCTTGAAAAAGATGCATTCGGGAACAGAACGGCGCGGCCTGGATTCTAACCCACGCCCTTTTGACTCGTAAGGGAATGGTTTAACCACATAGTAACGTATACCACCGAACTATAGTATTTTTTCGATCCAGAAGCACTTGAGCTTTCAGCTCTTCGGCTCGGTGCCATGGACATCGTAACCCTTCGGTTCGGTGCCACGAACACCGTGAATCTGGGAAACCTGTGGCTTTTCTGCCAGCCCGCGGAATTGAATTCGCACTCACAGAGGGCTTGTCACCCGCAGTCCAACGCGCTACGAACACGCTGGGCAGGCGGGCAAACTAAAGTATAAATTATATAATGAAAGTTATAACTATACACTTCTATCACTACCAACAACTCAATTTTCAAATATAGAATCTAAACTTCGATCTGATCACAATAGACTATCTAAAGTCGAATCTGATAACAAAGGAATCTAAACTCCAATCTGTTCACAATAGACTGACTATCTAAAGTCGAATCTGATAACTAATGGAATCTAAAACTCCAATCTGTTCACAATAGACTGACTATCTAAAGTCGAATCTGATAACTAATGGAATCTAACCTCCGATCTGTTCACAATAGACCACCTAGAATCCAATCTGATCAAAGATGAGAATATATTCAGACCGAGATTGAGAAGTTGTCACTCCGATCGCGCAAACTTGGAATCGTGACTGGCAATATCATTAAACAAACATTGAGATGCATGCGATCGCCCTGCACGACTCACACACTCTTCTGTAGAATCAATACTCACCCATTCATCCTCGCCTATTGCATGCATCGCATCATACGCCGGACACACGAGAAAAAACTACTCAAGCGACAAACAAGCACATCATTTATAATCCTAGTTTTGTTATAACTGTGAAACCAGTGGTTGGTATTTTTTTAAAACGAACAATAATAAAAACATTTTGTGAGTAAACCTTGCTGATTTTGCAAACTTGATAAATTTGTGGCGTTTTTTCGGATTTTTTTCGTTTTTTTTTAGCTTTGAGTTCACTATAAATAAATATTGTTAAAAACATTTTGTGAGTAAACCTTGCTGATTTTGCAAACTTGATAAATTTGGGGCGGTTTTTTTCGGAGTGTTTTTTCGTTATTTTTGAGCTTTGAGTTCAAGATAAATAAATATTGTTAAAAAAATTTTTTTAATGTAGTTACTGTCTGTAGTATCACTTTTTGGGGCGATGTAGGACAGGTAGGAAGAGAGTCTGAGGAATTTAATGGCAGCACTGCTAGTGTGCAGAGGTTATGGTTGTCTCCAAGAAACAAGAAACACCAACATGCAATATCAGAATAAATAACACAACACTGAAACAATTCCATCGATTCAAGTATCTAGGAACATTCCTAACATCAGATGGAAGATGTACAACAGAGATTAGGAGTTGAATAGCTCAAACGAAAGCAGCTTTTATGAAAATGAAGAACACACTATGCGTGAACTCACTACCAATGACATTGCGAAAACGAGTACACCAGTGCTATATTGAACCAATATTTATGTATGGCAGCGAATCATGGACACTGAACAAACAATCAATACGATCATTGGAAGCCACAGAGATGTGGTTTTACAGAAGAATGTTGAAAAGCCCATGGACAGCAAAGAAAACAAACGTGGAGGTTTTAAATCAGGCCTGCACACAAAGAAACCTTATCAAAAGAATAAGAATCCGACAATCAAGGTTCTTCGGGCATATAATGCGAAGAGAAGGTTTAGAACATTTGGTGACTACAGGTAAAATTCAGGGAAGGAGAGATCGTGGAAGACAGAGGGAGAAGATGTTGGATGGCCTGACATCATGGTTCGACAAAATATCAACGTCAGAACTGATTACATGCACCAAGCAAGGAGAGTTGTGGAGAGACATGATCGCCTACGCCGGCAGGCACGGCACTTGATTGACTGCTAGTGCAGTCGCCGCGTAGCTGTTCAAGTTTGGATTTTTAATTTATGCCCACAATAGGAAACAATCCTTGGTTTTACCGTGAATTGAACACGGGTCTCCTGTATGGAAGCCGCGCTCTAACCCACTCGGCATGAAGCTCCTCTGAGCCTAATAATGCGCATCTGTCTGATTTTTGCTTGAAAATTTGCTTCCCTAACCTGAATTTCTAGTCCTATTTGAGACAGATGAAACCAGATAATGCTGTAGGAAACAGCTCTACAAGATGTAGAATCATACACATATCTTGGAAGCAACATACACATATCTTGGAAGCAACATACACATATCTTGGTAGCAACATAGACACAGAAGGAGGAACAAACAAAGATGTCAAGATAAGAATAAAAAAAGCAAGGGAAACTTTATTGCATTGAGTAAGATATGGAAGTCAAAGGAGATCAAAACAAACACAAAGCTGAGAATTTTTCAATCAAATGTGAAGTCAGTGCTGTTCTATGGTTCGGAAACATGAAAGACAACAAAAGAAACCACCAGAAAACTACAGACCTTCATAAATGGATGTTTACGTAGAATAGAGAAACTGAAATGGTATGATCAGATTTTGAACGAGGAACTCAGAGAAAGAACTAAGCAGATACCAGTGGAGCAAAAGCTACGGAGGAGACGCTGGCGATGGATAGGACATACATTGAGAAGACCGCCCGGAAGCATAGCAAGACAGTAACTGTTGTGGAACCCGCATCGAGAAAGGAGTAGGGAAGGCCTAGACAGACCTGGAGAAGAGAGCTGGAGGCTGATATTAAAAAGATAGGTAAAACATGACAAGAATTAGAAGGATGGCGGATATAGGAAGAGATGGAAGAAGTTTGTTTAAGAGTTGAAAGCTGAAGAGGAATCTCTTCATTGTGTACAGTGTTACTGTGGATGGTACATACATCCCATCGTTTCTTTTGTTTATATCACAAATGTTATATCATAAAGGAATGATTATGAATAATGAAAAATGACAGAATAAATGGCAAAACCACAAATGAATAAAGAAGTAGCAGCAACAACAAAACCAGAAGGTCCCGTGATTAATTTGATAGCATAATTTATAACCGAGGCTAGTTGGTTGAGGGCCTATGCCCCAGGTTAAAAGCAGGCAGAGAGAGAGAGAGAGAGAGATGTCAATCGGTATATGTAGGTTGAGGACGTCTGTGGCTCAGGGGATAGTGACTTGGTCTATTAACCGAACGTTTTGAGTTCGAATCACGCTGTGGACAGTTTGGTTGCAAATTGTTTCGCGTGGATTTTTATAAAAGCACGATGGCGCACCCCCCACCCGTTCAGAAAGCAATGGCAAACTACTGAACGTAAAAATGCCTTGAAAAATCAAAAACAGTGTTAAAAAGCTGGGGTTGATTCGTCCTGTAAAGGATATACAATTAACTTGAACTATATGTAGGTTGCATGGTCGCTGCGCACACACACACACACTTTTCTTTCTTTTGCCCGTTATGAATTTAGACGTAGTCAATGCGCCTAATATAGCATCCCTGACCGATATCGTATCTGGTCAACCATTAGTAACAACTGTTATAAGAAGGAGAAGATGGAGATATGTTGGGTATACTCTGAGAAGAAATGTCTGGTCAACCACTAGTAATAACTGTTATAAGAAAGAGAATATGGAGATATGTTGAGCATACTCTGAGAAGAAATGTCTGGTCAACCATTAGTAACAACTGTTATAAAAAAGAGAAGATGGAGATATGTTGGACATACTCTGAAAAGAAATGTCTGGTCAACAACTAATAACAACTGTTATAAGAAGGAGAAGATGAGGATATGTTGGACATACTCTGAGAAGTAATGATCTAAGAATCACAGAGTAGACATTGAAGTGGGAGACAAGTGGTTCAAGAAATAAAAGGACGTCATAGGGAGACCCTGAAACGAACATCACTGAGAAAGACAGAAATATCGGAGTCAATTCTACAAGAGATCCAGCAAGTTTTTCAGAATAGAGCAATGTGAAAAAAAATTACTTTTAGGCCCTTTGTAACGTTTAACTGTACTTGGGGAATATAAAATAAGAACTATTATATCATTGTATTCAAGTAACGAAGCCATATTTGAACATTTAGAGTGATGTGACCTGTTCTATTTATATAACTAATGGGTTTATGATACAATCAATCTTCTTCGAACCTGTAATACAAAAATGTGGTTTGGACTATTTGATGACCTGTCTAAAGCTAGCAGGGAGGGAGAGATCATGGAATGCAGAACAAGAGCTTAATAAAAGACACTAGTGCTAGATAGGACACACTTGCCCGCCTGCCCAGCGTGTTCTTAGCGCGTTGAGCTACATGAACTAGCCCTCAGGAGTGCAGGTTCAATTCCGCGGGCTGGCAGAAAGTTAGACTCTCCAGATTCACGGTGTTCGTGGTACCGATCCGAAGGGTTACAATGTCCATGGTACCGAGCCGAAGACTTAAAGCTCAAGTCTTCTGGATTGGAAAATAAAAAAGTTACACACTTTGAGAAACCATAAGGGGATATTTTTTTTTCAAATCCAGAAGCACTTGAGCTTTTTAGCTCATCGGCTCGGTGCCATAGACATCGTAACCTTTCGGTTCGGTGCCACGAACACCGTCAATCTGGGGAATCTGTGGCTTTTTCTGTCATCCCGCGGAACTGAACCTGCACATACAGTGGGATAGTCACCGTAGTCCAACGCGCTACGAACACGCTGGGCAGACGGGCAACGCGCTACGTTTTTTCAACAAGCACTGGGCAGCTATCGGCTCGGTGCCTAACATCGAACTTCGTCGGGCCACGGGAACCGTCGAATCTGGTCTGTGGCTTTTCTGGCAACGCGCAACTGAACCTGCATCAGTGGGAGTACGTGTCAACGCGCTACGAACACGCTGGGCAGACGGGCAGATATTAATCATACTTGGATATAATAAGAAGGGTCTTATCCTGGAACCTACAGGGACAGCAAAAGAAAGGGAGGATTAGAAATAAATGGAGACGAGATTTGGAGACAGAGATCAAAAATATAAAGAAGAGCTGGAGGGAGCTGCAGGAGATAGTAGATATACTTGGTATGAGTTGGTTGAGGGCATATGTCCCAATCCGGGCTAAAAAGGCAGAGAGAGAGAAAGATAGAGAGGAGATGTTGGTTGGTCTGATATCGTGGAACGTTCTAGAGACGGCGTCATAACTGATTAATTGCACCAGGGATAGAGGAGAGAGAAGTTGTGGAAAGACATGATCGCTTACGCCGGCAGGCATGAAACGTGATTGATTGAATGGGCTTATGATTAGAATAGAATGTGTTGCAGATGCAATAAGGGACAATTTACAATAGAAGTTGATTAATCAACTTCTCATGGGCACGGTGAGCAAATGGAGAGCAGGATGGCTGCTGCAGCGGAGGACAGAGCACGCATGGGAATGCCCAATGTGTCATGACATCGATCGCATAACATAACATTTTACAATAGTGAATCTTTAAAAAAGGGTTTAAAAGCCGAAGGATTGACTTGAATGCACCAGGTTTTACCCCATATGACTCGGTCCCTCTCCGCAGAAATGGCATTCCACCTACCGAAAGTATTGCACAAAACACTAACCTGTAGCTCTTACAACAATCCTAGGGGTCTCTAGATAGTATATTAGCAATTAAAAACGTAAAACATGGCTCTTGTCTACTCAGAGTTCTATTCTCAGTACCAGAACACATACACAAGAACTTCGGCAACGATTTCATACATATCGACCGGGGACTGAACATCGTTTAATAGTTTAGGAATCCTGCATGCTGTCTCCTAGCAACGCTGACTTCCTTTTTACAATATCGACGCACACGCAGCCATTCAAGTTAACTAGGTCCCATTTGTATTTTTGCTTTCCCGGGACGCCTAAATAATGAAATGTGTGCTGAAGGCCACTGATGTCCTGATAGAACTAAATGTTAAAGAGAATTGGCTGATAAACAACATACTACATGTATACATACAATTAGATACTTTGGTCACATTAAGCGTCACGATGACCTGGAAAGAACAATATTAGAAGGCAGGGTCCCAGGACGCAGAGGCAGACCAAAAAGAAGATGGCTACAAGATATTAAAGAAACCATGAATATGACCATCGACGAAGTGGGTGAACTGGCTAGAGAGAGAGTGAATTTCAGATGCGCTGCAAAGAGAGCAACGTTCTATAAAGGATACGCATGCCCGTCTGCCCAGCGTGTTCGTAGCGCGTTGACTACGGGTGACTATCCCTCTGTGTGCGGGTTCAATTCCGCGGGATGGCAGAAAAAGCCACAGATTCCCAGATTGACGGTGTTCGTGGCACCGAACCGAAGGGTTACGATGTCCATGGCACTGAGCCGAAGAGCCAATAAGTCAAGTGCTTCTGGATCTGAAAAAAAAAAAAAGGATACGCACCTTGATTTCGAACAACACAGTGAGAGATAGAACACACCAAACAACCAGTATCAAATATTATAAGAAAACGAAGGTGGAAATATTTAGGTCATGTTCTTACATCAGACGAAAGAGATTAAATCAACAAGTCCTTATGTAGTCACCAGTTGGGAAAAGAAAACGTGGAAGACCTAAGACCACTCTTCGAAGAACAATCCTACAAGAAAGTAAACTATTGGGATGTAAACCATACAAGATCTCCAACTGCTAGCAGCGAACCGCACCACATGGAGATCTAAAACCTCTGCCGCCTTTGACACGAAAGGAACAAACTAACTAACTAACCTTGATAAGACACTGAATTAACCAGCATATCGACTTTGAGACATCGCATAAAACACCTCGAGCCAGTATAATCGCTCAGATGGTTGAATAGGTTAATCAGACACATAATTCTTTACAAATTAAAGAAAACTAACGTTATCTGAATAACTCATTCACAAACAAGAATATAATTAAAGACACGGCTTACGAAGCGCACACAAAAGTCCGTTCTATAAATCTCTTATTCTGACCCTGTGAGACAAAACAGTATTGAAGATAAGAAAGAAAGAGGAAATAAAAATGTTAACTTATTTCCAACTAATTTTTGTGATTTTATGATAAGTTTGTTTGCTCAGCAGTACATCTTTTGTATTTCTCTACGCTCTATCGAAGCATAAGACCTCAGCATTTCTTCTCCACTTCTCCCTGTCTCTTTGATGTTTTCCGTGTGGCTTTCCAGGATAAACCCCACCTCTTCATCAGTTCATCTAGAAAACATCTCCTGTTCTGTTTGTGATGTTCCTTTTTCCGTTTTCATTGTGGGTTTCACTCAAGTGCTTGTCTAGTGGCATATTTGGCGATCTAATTATCTGTGGCTAAGTGGTTAAGCCCTTTGCCTTGTGAGTCGAAGATCTCTGTGGCTGAGTGGTTAGCCCCTTTTCCTTGTGAGTCGAAGGTCGTGGGTTCGAATCCGGACCGCGCCATTTTGTTCACGAGTGCAGTTTTTCCAGAGACCCTAGGATTGTTGCTGGAGCTACGGAGTTCGTGCTTTGTGCAATACTCTCTGCAGGTGGCGTGTCATTTCTACGGAGAGGGACCGAGCCATATGGGGTAAAACCCGGTGCAATGAAGTCAATCCTTCGGCTTTAAAACCTTTTATTATCAGGCATTCGTGCAACGTGACCGACTTCTTGAACAGTGTGTAATAATTAAAATCTTGTCCTGCCATGAGGACTTTGGTATCTTCTTCTCTTCTCGGAAGTCCTCTTTTAATTCAGGCGGAAAGTCATGACGAATTGTGTTGCCCTTCTGACTAATTTTGCGTGAGGCCTAAGATTACCCTTTCACAGGTGTCTCTCAACTATGCCGAAAGTTTCGCCGACTTCAGAGGTACTTGCAGATTAGATCCTTAAAGTGTGATCGTTGAAGGAAACCTGTTGTCCGTGTAACTTTTGCCTTGAGTCCTCGTACCATCGGTACTTTTACGGCCAGAGTTAATTAGTGAAGTGCGACTTCTCTATATGATTTCCTGCCTTTGGTGAGGTTGTTCCGTACGCATCGTAAGATAAACACTCTTTAATGATCTTTTAGTGTCGTATATTTGGGATTGGATCTATGCCAAAAGTATTAGCTATTTTTCACTGACTGGGTGAGGTCGCTCCGGCTTAGGAGCATTCTCGACCCCTCTAGGGCTAGTCACAGGAACTGTCACCTTTCTTGTATTCATTGCTCTTTTACGATCATTTTTCGCCACTTCGGTACCGGAAATTTTGTTTTCCTATTTGTGTGGAGCAGTTGCCCGAGTGAATACCGGGGCCCAAATTTGGGGTGTAAAGAATAGAACCACTGTTACCTGTCACGCATGTCGTAAGAGGCGACTAAGGAGGTTTGGCTGAAATCGGATGCACATGTCCTAAACGTGTAGAAGTCTATACGTTTAGGGGTCTACCAAATCACTGTGCAACGTATACGCATTCTTGGCAAAGATCAAATATATCACAAAGAGTGATTAAAATTGGTCGTAAAGAACGAACGCAAAGAAGAAGAAGATTTAGGGGATTTACTGCGAAGACAAGAATTTGCAAACATTCATCAATAGATGCCTGCGGATACAACCGGGGATCGCAAACAAAGAACTGTGGGATAGATCGGGACAACGGTAGGTAGAAAAAGAGATAATGGACATAATTGGCAATGGATAGGACGCACACTGAGAAGACTTCCTCGCAGTATCACTAGACAGGACCGCCGATGGAACCACAATGGTAATAGAGGTAGGGATGAAAGGGAAAATCTTGAAGGCGGGAGTTGGAAACGAAATGCAAGAAAATGGAAGAGAGTGGAGAGATATGGAACTGATGGTATTAGATAGGATCGCTTGGAAAACCTTTGTTGCTGACCTATGTCACCCTAGGGGTGTAGCTTGACAAAGAAGAAGTCTGCGAAAGACAACCACTATGGAAGTTGTTCACTATTCTCTTCGTATTTTTACACAAACTATTTTGCTGGTGATCTAGATAACTCTTACCTGAGTGGTTACTGAGGCCCAGATTTGGGGTGTAACGAATAGAACCACTGTTACCTACCACACATGTCGTAAGAGGCGGCTAAGGAGATTTGGCTAAAATCGGATGCATGTGTCCGTTAGGTAATGCTAACCCGAAACAAATGCTTGCAGAAACGGATGCACCAGGCCGTAAGGCGCATAACATAGTGCAACGACACCTCACAATGAGAAATTGGATAACGGATTCTACATTCGCCAATCTGCCTCGGAGATTTAGCCACGCAGTAAGAATGTCAGACCTACCATCAGGAAGGTGGCCAAAACTTACTGTGGGAAGAGGACGGCACAAACGGGGAAGCAGAACTCAAAGGAATTATATCCTACAGTACTGTCCCAAGTATGCTGACTTGAGAAGAAAGAGGTGGCCCACTTACACTAGCATCCAAGACAAACTGTATGACGTGGCTGATAATCTGAGGCAGACGGCTGCCTTTATTAGAGAATCCGAAATTCCAATCTTGTGACAACGCATAAGAAGAAGATACATCTCAGCTGTTAATAACCATAATGATTGACATAACAATGAAACTGACATATTAAAGGTACATAACCACAACGGCAGATCTATTTTTGGATGCAGTTTAAGAAACATTCGTGCATAGACTCTTGACTTCATCGTGGTTTTTCAATCGATTTTCTTGTTTCCCATTTAATGAGGCTTTTCTTTTGTCTTTGTTTACTTTTATATGTGGACTTATTTTTATCTTACAGACGCTCATTTTTTATATTTAATGAGATGGAATATAACCAACCACCAATAACATCATACAATAAAAAGAGATAAGATACTAGAGCCAAGGGAAGACCAAGAAAAAGATGGTCAGATATTATCAAGTGGGGACGCAGGCGTAATAATGTAAGGATATTACGTGGTGTCAGGGTCAGTGAGCTTGCACTGACCAAGACCCTATTCCACCTCTACGTAGTGACCCTGGTAAGAGACTAATGTCTGGCTAAGTGGGTAGGGATCGAAGGAGAGCTACTCTGGTATAGGTAGAAGTGTACGTGCATGTCTGATATGAGATCTGATCGCAATATAGACGGTGAGAATCTCAGTGAATGCGCCTGCGCTTCTAATAAGGAAACAACAATCAGCCTGGTAGGCGTTGGAGAATAAACCTTACCATGTATACGCAAGGGGGATTAGCGTGGCTACCCACAATGTAAACACAATTAAACATACAGGCTTAGAATAGCTTGTGAATCCTGAGGCGGAACAAGGCAGAGCTGAGCTGTGAGCCTGTTCCGCGGTAACCAAGCAGAGGCTGCAGGTTAGACATGCTTCCTAGCGAAGGAACACAACAGCTTAGAGGTCAGGCCTTGTTGAGGCTTCCTGCTCCATGAGGAAGGTAAACCACAACAAGGCTTAGAATGCAAGGACTGCTGAGGACCCATGCTTCCTCGAGGCGGAAGGGTAAACACAACAAGTTAGAGAGCTTGCAAGCCTTTGATTGAGACCCATGCTTCCTGGAGCAGGTAAACCACAACAAGGCTTAGGAGAGCTTGCAAGGCCTTGGTTGAGGACCCATGCTTCCTTGGAGGCGAAGGGTAAACCACAACAAGGCTTAGGAGAGCTTGCAAGGCCTTGGTTGAGGACCCATGCTTCCTCGGAGGCGAAGGGTAAACCACAACAAGGCTTAGGAGAGCTTGCAAGGCCTTGGTTGAGGACCCATGCTTCCTTGGAGGCGAAGGGTAAACCACAACAAGGCTTAGGAGAGCTTGCAAGGCCTTGGTTGAGGACCCATGCTTCCTTGGAGGCGAAGGGTAAAGAATACGAAGACAATACCAAGACCACATTAAATAAACACAGATATAACACAACAAGGGTGACTCATCTGGACCTGGAACGCAAATTAAAGCTCCCATCCCTACGCTTAACGGCAAGAGTGGACAGCCAACTACATCTTCCACCTGGGAATAGACAATAGACAATAGTAGGATGGGCGGACATGAGCTTTAGAATGACGAGTTACTGGTCACATGGTAGTGCAACCATTAAATGAACGAAGCTAAATAAAGTATAGACATTTAACAGCGCAGTGGGGACATATATCTGCTTTTGAATATAAGTGTTACAGAAGAGTCCTCCGTATATCATGGACAGAGAAGAGAACAAATAGATCTATCTAGAAAGAATTCAAAATCATCATTTGTAAAGCTGTAACAAATAAGAAAAAAATTGAGATAATTTGGAGATATAAAAAAGACATGAAGAGCTGGAGAAGACCACCATAGAAGGAGGCATACCGGCAAAGAGAAGAAGAGGACGACCACGGGGAAGATGGATTCAGGATGTAACTGATGAGTGTGAACGTGACGGTTGCAGAGGCGGGACATCTGGCCTATGAAAGAGAGGAATTCCGACGAACTTTAGGGGTGGCAAAGTTCTGTTCAGTACAAGCTATTTGATGATGATAATGGCTAATGCACTCGCCGCAAAACTATTCAAATTATGATTTTTCTTTATGCCCCGACAAGAAAAAATCCTTGACCCTACGGTGGATTGAATACGGAGCTTAATGTATACAATAAAACAAAGATGTGCAACTAAACAAATTTATTTTTAGATCTGCAACACAAATTTGATATCCCAGTACAAATCACGGAAGTAATATTTGTTGCCATGGTAACCGAATGAATGCGTAGTGAATACGTGAATACACACGCCGAACAAATCTCGCCGGCTTATGTATCAGAAAAATATCTCAGGAAACTAATTGGAATGCAAGTCAGACGCAGGATGAGAACTTAATGTGACATACAAGAATGTTTGATGATCTTACATTAGATCAAAGTGATTGATTTATTTGGTTAATTATTAGGGCCAGATACGGATTCGAGTCGTGGACAGTTGAACAAACAGATCGATGTAGTTTTACAAAAGAATGTTGAGAATCCCATAGACTGCTAAAATGACAAATGTGGAAGTGTTGAATGAGGTCAATACAGAGAGTATGTTTATCATCAATATCAGAAAGAGGCAGTTGTCATTTTTCGGACATGTGATGAGGAAGGTAGGTTTAGAACACATTAAACCTGCTGCCTTGCAGGTGCAGGTAGACAGGGGATAGCCAAAGGCTGACGGAGAGTGAACCAAGTAAACGCTGGTTGGAATCGGACACTTCACCGAAGGATTTTTTTTTTCCGATCCAGAAGCACTGAGCTTTTCAGCTCTTCGGCTCGGTGCCATGGACATCGTAACTCTTCGGTTCGGTGCCACGAACACCGTAAATCTGGGGAATCTGTGGCTTTTTCTGCCATCCCGCGGAATTGAACCCGCACAGACAGAGGGATAGTCACCCGTAGTTCAACGCGCTACGAACACGCTGGGCAGACGGGCTCACCGAAAGATAAGCTCTAGAGCTCCAAATGGTACTGAACGATGCGACGTAAAACACGTTCTTTGACAAACGGCTGTTTATATATCCCAATAAGAATGATAAAAATGGTCGGAAAAAACCATCGAGAGAGAGAGTGCGAAAACACATTGCAACAACCAGTAAAATCGAGGGGAGACGAGTCAAAGGAAGACAGAGGGAGAAAATTTTTGGATATCCTGACTTCATGGCACGGTAGAGCGTAAACATCTGAGATGATAGCAAACACCAGAGACATATATCTGTGGACATCCATCGATCGCCTACGCTAGCAGGAACGGCACCTGATGATAATACTTATTAATATAAATATTAAGCCCCTAATCCTTTAGGGTCGTAGGGGTGTCCCTGTGGAGACATCAGCACAAAAAGCACACCATGAGTCTCTGTCTTCAATTCAACGAGCGAGTGTGGAGAAACTCTGTCCTGACCAGCTCGTGATGTTGTCAAAACAGGATTTAACCTGTTGCCTTACAGGTCGGCTGGGGACAGCTAAAGGCTGACGGAGAGCAAACCCAGTAAATGCTGGTTGAAATCGGACACATCGCTGAAGAACAAGCACCAGAGCTCCAAATGGTACAAAAGATTGTAACGTAACAAAACGTTCTTGGCAAAGGCTGTTTATATATCACAATAAAAATGTTCAAAATGGTCAAAAAGAACGATCGCGAGAGAGAAGACAGAGAGAGAGAGAAACCAGGATTTTCTCTGCACTTCTTTCCTTCTTCCACCTTCAACTGTTCCCTGTAGGATAACCTTGGAGAGTGCTAGTTACTGCCAGTGGCGGCTCGTCATTAAGGGCCAGTAGGGCCGTGCCCCACCAAAAATAATGTGTAACGTGTATTTATTATTTTTAGATTAAAATATAACCTAACCTAAAAACATGATTTTCCCGAAAATTTGTGTCTGGCCCCACCAACAAAAATGAGCACGAGCCGCCACTGGTTAATGTACTTCAGTGAACAACTATATTTACTTCTAAATCTTTCTTACACTGGAGTGCACAGAAAAGTGTTAAAACACTGTAGCACAGGTTAGTGTCACTTGTGTCATTAAGAGGTTGTAAAACTTTTGTAGAAAATTATTTTCATTTTTACATGAATTCATTCGCCCGAGTAGTTACCGGAGCCCGAATTAGGCGTGTAAGGAATAGAACCACTGTTACCTGCAACGCATGTCGTAAGAGGCGACTAATGAGGTTTGGATGAAATAGGATGCACGTGTCTGCTAGGGAATGCTAACCCGAAACAAATTTCTGCAGAATACGGATGCACCAGGCCGTAGGCGCATAACATGGTGCAAAGACCCCTCACAATGAGAAATGGGATAACGGATTCTACGGTCGCCAATTTGCCTCGGAAATTTAGCCACGCAGTAAGAATGTCAGACCTACCATCACGAGGGTGGCCAAAACTTACTGCGGGAAAGGGTCGGCAAAAAACGGGAAGCAGAACTCAAAGGAATTATATCCTACAGAACTGTCCCCAGTATGCGAACTTGAGAAGAAAGAGTTGGCCCACTTACACTAGCGTCCAAGGCAAACTGTATGGCGTGGATCATAATCTGAGGCAGACGGCTGCCTTTATTAGAGAACCCTAAATCCCAATCTAGTGAGAACGCATAAGACAAACTGTATGGCGTGGCTGACAATCTGAGGCAGACGGTTTACCTTTATTAGAGAATCTAAAATTTCCAATCTAGTGAGAACGCATAAGACAAACTGTATGGCGTGGTTGATAATCTGAGGCAGACGACTGCCTTTATTAGAGAATCTGAAATTCCAATCTAGTGAGAACGCAGGAGAAGAAGAAATGAATTGATTGATGTGATAGGATTTCGTTGCATTTCGGTGATTAGCCAAGTGTGTTCCAAACACTTTCTTACACAAGAAGATCTTAGCTGCAGTGCTCGACCTCCGTAGCAGCGACAAGGGTCCCCGATGTAATGTTTAGGATGGTTAAGATATTTTTGTAGAAACTTTATTTTTAATCGATTCTTATGAATTTTGTCCGGGAAGGGAATTTTGTTCCAGCGACTCCTATGATTGTTTTCGGTGCTACGGAGTTCGTGCTTTGTGCAATACACTCGGCAGGTGTCATGCCTTTTCTTCGGAGAGGAACTGAGCACGCAATGGGTGCGCCTATTTACAGATTAATAAATTCTACCCAGCTTCCATTTACTGTTATTGTGCATTCTGCAGTCAATTTGTCTTAATAACAGAAATTGCATTTCAAACAACAGTTTTAGAAATAATGGCATGATAATAATGCTAGAAAAGTCTGTCGATCGATAAGTTTTGTTTCACGTGATGTTAAATAACAGTAGTGGTGTTTATTTTATTAGTCAGTGATGTAGCTTCGTATGTTGGTGGTGTTGTTACTGTTTTCAATGTCAACCTGTTAGTTCGTTACATTTTATTAAATTCTCTCTCTCTATCTCTATCTCTCTCTTCTCTCTTGTGTGTATTCTGTTACGCGCTTGACGATTCATAATCATTACCATCATCATCAAATAGCTTGTCCCTTCCGGAACTTGGCTTCCTTGACAGCAGTCCTGAAAAACTCTATTCTCTATTCTCAGATCGTCAATGACATCTTACGCCCATCGTCTTCTAAGTCTTTCTCTCATTCTTCTCCCAGACACCATTCCCTAAAAAATTATCTTGTCTATTCACTCATATCGTTTGATGTGTCAGAAATATTAAATTGTCTTTGGTTTTATGTTCTGTAATAGTCAACTCTCTTTAATATCAAGCTGTTGCAGAACAGAAGCATTTGTTCTTTTCTCTGTCCGTGATATTCTAAGTACTCTTCTGTAGCATTTGCATTCAAAGGCATTAATTATCTTCTCGGCCGCTTTGTCAATACTCCATTTTGCTTGCCACTTAGCAGAGCAGCAAGAATTCACACAATTCTTCTATATGCTTGATTGCCCACTGTATTATGTATAGATGTGATTAATTTCTATCCCTTCTTGCTCTATTCTTCTCTTCCAGGTCGATTTGATTCTCTGTTTTCTTTACCGTTTTCATCTCGTGCAGCAACTCTGTTGTCCATTTGTTCGTCCTGCTGTTCATCTGCTGCAGTTTTCGTGTACCCTCTGTTGTCCATCTGTTAGTTGTACCATCTGGTCCATCTGTTGCAGTTTTCGTGTACCCTCTGTTGTCCATCTTGTGCAGTTTTCGTGTACTCTGTGTCCATCTGTTGCAGTCGGATCTCGGTGCCATCGGTGCAGTTATCGTGACAGAGTTAGTCTCAATGCGTATTCCAAGTTTTGTTTTATTCTGAAGGCACAAAAAGTTATGGATATGTTGAACGGAAAATTAAATATTTCGGACACATCAAACGACATGAATGCATAGAGAAAATAATTTTGGAGGGAATGGTTCCTGGAAGAAGAATGAGAGGAAGACCTAGAAGACGATGGATGCAAGATGACATTGACGATCAGAGAATGACTGCTGCTGACGCTGGCCAACTTGCACAGAACAGAGAGTTTTTCAGGACTACTGTCATGGGAGTTAAGTTCCGGAAAGGTCAAGCTACTTGATGATGGTTATGTTGAAAGTCATATATCTGTTTTGAATAAAAGTACGCCCGTCTGCCTATCGTGTTGTAGCGCGTTGGACTACGGGTGACTATCCCTCTGTGTGTGCAGGTTCAATTCCGCTGGATGGCAGAAAAAGCCACAGATTCCCCAGATTTACGGTGTTCGTGCCACCGAACCGAAGGGTTACGATGTCCATGGCACCGAGCCGAAGAGCTGAAAACTCAAGTGCTTCTGGATCTGAGAAAAAAAAATCCTTCAGTGAAGTGTCCGATTTCAACCAGCGTTTACTTGGTTCACTCTCCGTCAGCCTTTGGCTGTCCCCAGTCAACCTGCACCTGCAAGGCAGCAGGTTCAATGTGTTCTAAACCTCCCAGCGAAACAAAGTGTCGCAGAAGAGCCCTGCTTATATCATGGACAAAAAAGAGAACAAAATAAGATATATCCAAAAAGAAACTCAAAATAAACGTAAACATGATAATGCTACAAATACGAAAAAGATAATTAAGGGATTTGGACATATAAAATTACAAGAAGGGTCAGATTTTTTTTTGAGCCATGGCATGCAGGTGTAAAGGGTAATGAACGCTTCGATAGGTTCACAGATATGACTGCTACGGAAAGACGGCGAGCAATGGATCAGGCTGATATTGTATATTCCCTAAGGGAGAAAGAAAGAGAAGATGGAGATATGTTGGACACACCTTGAGGAGAAATTATCAACGAATATCAAAGCAGGCATTGAAGTGGGATGCACAAGGTTCAAGAAAGAGAGACGATCTAAGGAGACCCTGAAACGAACTTTGCTGAGAGAGCAAGAAATATCGGTCTCAGTTCCATGGAGGAGATTTAGCGAGTTGGTCAGGATAGAGCGGTATGGAGAAATTACTTTGCAGGCCTTATGTAACGTATAACGGTACGAAAGGAATTATTATTATAAGGGAGAGAGGTCGAGTACATGATTCCAGTAATAATGGTGAATCAACAACACTAACCAGACTGCAAGAATTCCAGGTCAAGTGTGGTGTAGCTAGACAAGATGCTGGTAGCGAAAAAAAAATAGTAAACCAACAAAGAACTGGGGACGCCAGTCGCCACACGTTGAGAGAAATACTGAGGGGGAGATCGGAGCACTTGTGGACTAATTGGTTCGATGTGCAGTGATGATGATCCGACTACTAAACGGTGATGTATGCTAAGTACTAATTTTACATGAAACAATGCTTGTCGCAGTGTTCGGCAGTTGACTTAGTACACAATAATGGCACACACTGCGGCAGTTAGTACGGAATGAGTTAAGACGAGTACAGAATGAGTTAAGACTATTACATTCACTTAATTGAAAGCAGTTTGCATTGTTGATATCTTCTACTGGCAGAATTATCGATCACACACACACACACACACACACACACACACACACACACACACACACACACACACTGCGGGCGCATCAATAGCAATTCTATTATAACGATTATTTCTGAGGAAAGCTATAAAGGGAAGTAATAAAAATTAAAGTGCAAAAAAATATTCTAAGGGAGATAATAACTGTTTTTGTTCCAGCAACTAGTAATTTCAGCTACAAGTGAGTTGAGCTATTTCTGCTGTTTACATTCTATGAGATTCCAACTCACTGCGACGGAGACATTGCTTTAGATATTTCGTTTCTTTCTTCACACGATGATGCCAGGGAAAGTTGAATATTCCTTGTTCTCTCTCGATGACTCGCCAGTGTGTTGGTGGCTCCACAATGGAAGCAGGGAATAGTACCACTGCGACCTACAAGGAATATCGTAAGAGGCGATTGATGTAGAGTCCTAGGGAAGCTACCATAGTAAATAAGACTGTCGCAGAAATCGGATGTTATGGCCTACTTGTAGTCGCCTAGCTGACACAATGTACAGTCGATCAGGCTCAGATTATATACAAATCACACAGAGTAGTTAACAAGTGGTCGATATGTAGCGTTCGATAAAGAAGAAGTATTGGAAGACATGGCGCTAGTTCTTTCTCAAATGTTTTATTTCCGGTATCTTAACCGCAACGTACGTGACATTTTAAAATTCTCCCTGCCATAGATTCCACTCTCCTACCCATCCTCCCACACTTTCTCCCCATCCCCACACCAAACCGTAAACCTTTCGTGCTTGAACTAATATGAACATTACTATATAAATTGTTTATGAGACTATTGTAATCGATCATGTCATGAAGAGGAAGAAGAAAGAAATCGATCAAAGTTAAAATAATTACTGAAATAACTAAAAACAACTTAGATTGCGTACTGTAGTATACGATACTAGCGGATCGATACTAGTATCACAACGTGTGACCCAGACATCGCATCCACGATACGGATGTTTACAAAGTGATATCTTTGTTGCATGCACACACATATCACATGACTCACTCAGAACACAACACACTACTTACTCACAACACACAGAACACATGACTCACAACAGACACACAACAAGTGACTCGCACACAACACGCAGAACACATGATTCACTTACACCACAACACACGACTCACTCACAACACACACCATACACACAGCAAACATGACACACTCACTCACAACACGCATCATACACACAACACATGACTCACTCACTCACAACACAAGCATACACACAACACTGACTCACACCACATACCACACACACATCAACATGATTCACACACTCACAGCACACATACACAAACACACGTTACTCACTGCAACATATAACACACAATACAGAACTCACTCACAACACAAGCATACACACAACACATGACTCACAGCACACAAACACATGACTCACTCAAAACACAAAACACACAAAACAAATGACTCACTCGTCATTTTGTAAATTTCATGTTTGTACGCTATACGCTATGATATAACCAATAAAAGGCTCGCCTTAGATTCAAAGCAGCATGCCTCGTCTTAAAAAGACTTAATGCCTTGTGAGTCGAAGGTCGTGGTTCGAGTCCGACCGCGCCGTTCTGTTCATGAGTGCATTTTCAGAGACCTAGTATTGTTGCTGAGCTAGAGTTCATGCTTTGTGCAATACTCTCGGCAGGTGGCGCCATTTCTGGAGAGGACGAGCCATAAGGTAAAACCCAGTGCAGTGTAGTCAATCCATCGGCTTAAACCCTTAAAAGACTTGAATCTCCAACATGACAAATAAACAATGAAAACAACATCAGAAAAGAAATAACTAAACAAAAGAAATAACTAAACAAAAGAAATAACTAAACAACAGAAATAACTAAACAAAAGAAATAACTAAACAAAAGAAATAACTAAACAAAAGAAATAACTAAACAAAAGAAATAACTAAACAAAAGAAATAACTAAACAAAAGAAATAACTAAACAAAAGAAATATCAATGAAAATTTAAGTCTAGAATTATAGAAAAATGAAAGTACAACAGAACAATGTCCACGCATTGTTTCCATAGTTAGTTTGTTCCTTTCATGCCAAAGGCGGCACATAGGGCAGAGGTTTTAGATCTCCATGTGATGCGGTTCTTTACTAGCAGTTGGAGAGATCTTGTATGGTTTTACATCTCAATAGTTTACTTTCTTGTTGGATGGTTCTTCGAAGAGTGGTCTTTGGTCTTCCACGTTTTCTTTTCCCAACTGGTGACCACATAAGAACTTGTCGATTTAGTCTCTTTTCGTCTGATCTAAGAACATGACCTAAATATTTCCACCTTCGTTTCCTTATAATATTTGATACGGGCTGTTGGTGTGTTCTATCTCTCACTGTGTTGTTAGAAACGAAATCACTCCATTTTACTTTTAATAATTTTCGTAGACATTTATTCTCAAAGCTGTCCAGTTTCTTATCAATTTCTTTGCTGATTTCCAACTTTCACAACCGTAGGTCAGTACAGGGATCACGCATGACCTTAATAATTTAACTTTTGTTCATATACTAAGGTCTTGAGATTGCCAGATATTCGTTAATTTAGTGAAGGCACAAGCTGCTATAGTAATACGAGTTTCATAGTAAGGGGTCATCATTATCATCAAGGTGCTTATCCTTTATAGGACGTTGCTCTCTTTGCAGCACATCTGAAATTCACTCTGTCTCTTGCCAGTTCACCCACTTTGTCGACGGTCATGTTCATGGTTTCTTTAATATCTTGTAGCCATCTTCTTCTTGATCTGCCTCTGCCTCTGCGTCCTGGGACCCTGCCTTCTAGTATTGATCTTTCCAGGCCAACATGACGCTTGATGTGACCAAAGTATATATTTTTCTGTATAGTATGTTGTTTATCAGCCAATTCTCTTTAACATTTAGTTCTTTCAGGACATCAGTGTTCTTTCTTTTTCTGTCCATGGTATTCGTAGGATCTTTCTGTAGCATTTAGTTTCGAAGGACTGGATTTTCGTTCTTAATTTCTGTGTAATAGTCCATGATTCACAACCATAAGTAGCCACTGGGAAAATGCATGCTCTCAATATTTTTAATTTTAGTATTTTGCTGGTGCTTTGCCACATGTTCTTCATTGTGTTTAACTTCTTGATTGCTATTGCCAATCAGTAAGGGGTACAAAATCAATATACTGACTTTTAAAATAAGAGTGTTTCTGGAAGAAATACATTCAGCAGAGTCAGTGAGAAATTCAGCAGAGTCAGTGAGAAATTCAGCAGTCAGTGAGAAATTTGATTTTCGTTTATAACCAAAATAAAAAGAGAAAAAAAACCGCCCTTGTGGTGCCGGGGCCCGTAAGGGAAGTAAAGTATAGTAACACTGCGACCTACAATGCATGTCGTAAGAGGAGACTTATGTAGGAGACCTAGGGATGCTACTCTAGTAAATAAAAAGCAGCGCAGATATCTGATGTACCGGTCTACTAGTAGCCGCTTAACTGGCACAACGTACAATCGCTTTTAGGCTCAGATCACATACAAATCTCACATAGTGGTTGACAAGTGGTCGATGTGGAGCGTTCGAAGAAGTATAAAAAACTATTAAAAACTGTTGTTACTGCCTGTAGTACTGCTTTTCAGTGCGGTGTAGGACTGGTGGGACGTGAGATTTGGGGAATTTAATGGGGACATTGCTAGTGCAGTCGCAATGAAGCTGTTCGGGTTAGAATTATTTATTTGCGCATTTATGTCCACAATATTTTTTTTTTAAATTATTGGCCTTAACGTGAACTGAACACGGGTCTTCCGCTTGGGAGCCAGTCTCTAATACATTCAGTCAGATGCTGATCTTTCTTGTGTTACAGAAGGTAATCTGAATCTAACCAATGTTCCCCAGATTTACGGTGTTCGTGGCACCGAACCGAAGGGCTACGATGTCCATGGCACCGAGCCGAAGAGCTGAAAAGCTCAAGTGCTTCTGGATCGGAAAAAATCAATCTTTTAATGACTTTTGTCCTGGCAGCGGCTTTCCAGCCTGCTCGTCTCGATATTGAACTGTCAATGGTTCCTTTGAGCGCTAAGCTTAAATATTGGACCTACGTTTTATTGTTCGTGTACAATAGGACTAGGGACTCGATCTCACCTACACTGGGATCAGGAATTTCTGGAAAAATATCCTGGTTCAATCTTTTTTTTGTATTTTTGGTATTTCGTTATTTTCGGGTGGTACCAATATCTACCACCCATCGCAGTTTCTCAATGATACTCCGCTTGGCGACTGGTGATGATAATGATGATGACGATGATAATGATGATAACAATGGCGATGATGATGAGGACGATGACGATGATAATGATGATAACAATGGCGATGATGATGTCAACGATAATGATGATGATGATAGCGATGATGATGGCGACGATAATGATGATGATAATGATGATAACAATGGCGATGATGAGGGCGATGATAATGATGATGACCATGATAACAATGGCGATAATGATGGCGATGATAACAATGGCGATGATGATGACGATGATAATGATGATGACCATGATAATAATGGCGATGATAATGATGATGACGATGGCGCTGATGATGATGATGAGGATGATGCCGATAATGATGCCGATGATGTGCATGCATATACACACACAACAAAGAAGGAAGACAACCTCAGTAACAAAAATGTCGCCCTGTCACCAGTTTTATCCTATTGAAAACAGAAGATGTCTAATTCTTGCCGTAAACGACGATTTAACATAAAAACGCCCTGCTCATGGTCAACTTTGTTAAACAACAAGGTTAAATCTCAGTGTATTCTACATAATTGTGTTTGTCTTGTTGATTCTGATTCTCAGAGACAAGTACATGATGGCGGCTTATGTTTCAATAGTTTGTTTGATTTTATAATGGCTCTTTTGATCGTATTAATGCATGCAGTTCTGTTACTTTGGTGTATCTATTCATCATCATCAAGATGCGTATCCTTTATAGGACGTTGCTCTCTTTGCAACGCATCTCTGTGTCTCTCTCGCGATCGTTCTTAAGCCGTTTTTATCATTCTATAGTGATATATAAACAGCCAAACATCAAGAACGGATGTATGTGCACAGCCTTCAGTACCTATTGAAGCTCAGGTGCTTATCCTTCGGTGGTGTGTTCGATTTCAATCAGCGTTTACTGGGTTCGCTCTCCGTTAGCCTTTTGCTGTCCCCAGCCATAACCCACAAGGCAGCAGGTTGTTATTTTCTTTTAGGGCTGCGACCCTTAGACGAGCCTGCCTGGCTTATGAGCGTCATCTGCCCAGCGAAACCGGTCGTCCTGCTGAAATACTCTAGTCAGTTAACCCACTTTATCGATGGTTATATACAAAAAGTTTCTTTAATATCTTGTAGCCACCTTCTTCTTGGTCTGCCTCTGCCTCTGTCTATTTATCTAGCAGGTAGTTATATAGATAAATATTCTTCTTCCTCTGCGAGCGTCTCATATCCAGCACTTATTAAATCACGTTTGTAGTTTAAATGTGATCTGAGCCTAATATCGATTGTGCGTTGTGCCAGTTATGTGCCTATGGATGCCTAGGCCAGCACAGCCGAATTCTTGTGACGATTTTTAATTGCTAGACTAGCATTCCCTAGAATTGTGGGACGGATGAGTTTGCCACTTGGACGTCATCTTACTCGTGAAGTAACCACGTTGCTACAATCTCGTTCTTACACAGGAAAATCTTAGCTGCAGTGCACGAACTCCGTAGCACCGGCGAAGGTCCCCGATGTAATTTTGAAGATGATGAAATATTTTTGAGGAATTTTATTTTAAATCTCTTTTTAATGACTTTTGACAGCTATCTCTTTTCGATTTTAACTGCCAGTGTTCTTAATGCTCAATTAAACAGGACCTACGTTTTACCGTCCGTCTCGATAGGTCTATAACTCGATTTCTATGACTGAGATCAGATTACTGTGATGACTCGCCCTGTAAGGTTAGCTAGATTATGCTCGAAACAAAGTATTTAGATTCTGATGCAGAGAACAAATAGATCTATCTAGAAAAACTCAAATCAGAAACCGATCTACAAATAAGAAATTGTATTAACATATAAAGATGAAGGGCTGAACGACTCATCATAAGGGAGCATACGACAAAGAGAAGTGAGAAGACCACTGGAAAATGGATTCAGGATGTAACTGATGGGGAAACATAACTGGTAGAGGCAGGACAATGTCTATGAAAAAAATGAAAACGTGGCATATCCAAAGGAGAGATTGATCAATGACATAAAAAGTCGTTGATTCCCTAGGACCATCATACGGGTGGGCCATCGTCCTTTGACAAAGAGAAGAATTTGCAAGCAAACTGTCACGAGAAGTGATTCGAGCTTGTAACGTGGGGTTGAACAGTCACTAACCTGCAGGCAGGAACTGGTACTATGAGAGAGAAATTCCGGAGGACTGTTGGGGTGGCAAAGTTCTGTTCAGGACAAGCTATTTATGATGATGATGATGCAGATAATATAAAAAGTATAAAACTCCGCACGAGTGTTGTTTCTTTACACCAAACCCAAAAATCGTAACCATTTAAACTCTTTACACTTATATAACACTTTTCTTATATTTTTACACAGCCAGCTCTAAACTATAGAGTGTTCTGTGTGGTTTTATACCGTACGGTATGAAATCACTTCACATCAAATTTCGAGATCCTAGTATGCAGGAGGTAGGAAGGAGAGTTTCTTTCCTCACGTGTTGAACGTCGAGTGTGAGGTTGAACGTACACCCCTCTTGTGTCCAAACCGACTGGCTAGTACAAAAGGTGAATTGCATATTCTTTACAGGACTTTGCGAATCAATCCCAGCTTTTTAACGCTGTTTGTGATTTTCTAGGCATTATTACGTTCAGTAGTTTGACATTGCTTTCTGAACGGGTGGTACCATCGTCCTTTTGTGAAAATACACGCGAAACAATTTGCAACCAAATTTTCCGCAGCGTGATTCGAACTCAGAACGTCGGGGTTAATAGACGGAGTCACTATCCCCTAAGCCACAGACACCACCGACTGGCTAATGCTTATGTACTACTATAATGCGTATCTAGAATATCTGCAACGAATCTCCTAAAAATGGGACATAGAAGTTATAGGATCGTATCTCGTCCCAATGGTAACCGGTTCGCTCCGTCGTAGAACCATCTGGATATTTTTCCCTGAGATCCCTTATCTCAGTGTAGGTGAGATCGAGTTCATAGTCCTATCGGAGACGGACGATAAAACATAGGGTCCGTGTTAAATTTGAGAAAATAAAAAGAACAGTGACAGTTCAAATCGAGAAGAGCAGGCTGGAAAGCTGCTTCCCGGCAAAATTCATTAGAAAAGATTAAAAATAAAATTTCTACAAAATATCTTCAAAATTACATCGGGAAACCTCGTCAGTGCTACAGAGCTCGTGCACTGTAACTGAGATCTTCCTGTGTAAGAAAGAGATCAGAGTATACATTATTACTAATCGAAGTGCAATGATGATGGTCCTATCAATCAATCAATCAATCAATCAACCTTCAACGAAGTGTGCTGTACAAAAACAAAAACACACAAAAAACCGAAGAAATGAACAAACGATTTGTTGTTCTGTTCTGTTGAATTCAAGAAATGTTTTACGTGTTCTGAAGTGAATCATACAATTCATTAAACTACTGGCCCACTGGTCTGATGACTGCCAGAAAACATAATGGGTACCTCTTCAGTTGACTTGTTTTGATTAACACAAACCATTCAGACGCTGGTCATGCTGTATCAGGTTTGAAAGAAGAACTATTGTAAAGGGGATGCATGACTTGAGATCTCATCATCAAGCCTCAATGTAGTTTTCTTCTTCATCTTCCTCTATTCCCTTATCATGTTTTGCCTCACAGCGTCAGGATAAGAAGAGTTTGAATGTACTCACCCACCCGTGTGGTGCCGGTGCCGCAAGGAGCAAAGAATAGTACCACTGCGATCTACAATAAAAGACAGAGAGAGAGAGACAGAGATCTTCGAAACAATTGTGTTTGTATTTAGTGAGTTGGCTCATGAGTTGGCTTATTAGAAAGTTGGTACTGCTAGAATTGATGCTTGTCGTACTCTAGTAGTTAATATAACATGCGAATGTCCATGAGCAGTTCAAGATTGTTTTGTCGCTATTTCTGTAGCTGTTTACCTTTGTTACAATGTGGGGTCGCTGGCCCAATGACAACCCCATCTTACTCGACTTTTAGAAACGTGCTAGCCCAGAAACAACACGTGAGAGTGACATATCATATAGGTCATTGAAAATATCGATACTAAATATAATTATACCTTCATTTTCTGAATATAAATTACAAGTACACCTGAAGCCAGAGTAAATCTCGCCTGAATGGTGAGGGATGCTGGTGATAAGTAAAGCAAGCCTTCAAATCAGTCAAAGGGGTCATATTAGGCGTCGTGAATACGCCTGAATCCCTAACGGACAATGAAAAAAAGCCATAAACGATCCTTAAGTAAAAGACGAGGATCTTCAGTTTCAGTTTGAAATATCTTCATTGCACTCCGGACATGTTCCTAGGTGCTCCAATCTCCTTCGCAATATCTCCAACAGCGTCCAGCGACTGACCATATCAGTTCGATGCAGATTGATGAGCCGACTAGTATAGATGTCTTTACTGTTCTTTTGTGCTACTCCAATCTTCAAACCCAGCTCCCGCAATCTAGTACTTGACGTTGCTTGGTTTAGACCAGCATTTCCCAAAGTGGGCGGTATCACCCCCAGTGGGCGCTGAAGTGTTCTAGGAGGGATGGGGAGGGGGCGATAGTGGGTTCAGAAGAATTTGGGGGTGTGTTCAGGCGATTAAGGGTCGTGGCTCCTTAATAAAGAAATTAGTAATAAATGTTTTAAAATAAATTATTTTCGTGATTTTGCGATTGAATAATCATTTAAAATTTGAATTCTTCATTTAAATTCATCTTGCCCGTCTTACACGATCCATTTTTTCATCAATTTTCTATTTCATGTATATACTCATTTGAAAATTGACCTTGTATTACAGAAATATATATCATTTTTCTATGTCAAAGAGAAAATAGAGCATGTATATATGTGGGAGGGGCGTTGGCAAACTGTTATAATGTGGAGAGGGCATTACAAAGTTTATGTTGTTCAAAGTGGGGGTGGGCAAAAAAGTTTGGGAATCTATGATTTAGATGAAAATCTTCTCTGCGACCGAACTCTGCGAGGGCGTTCAAGATGTCAGCTCTGTCCATTGGCTGGTCCTTTGATATAGCGGCAGAACCAGCCAGCCTGTCTGCTCTCTCATTGTCAACGACGAGGATCGTATGTCGTCCAGACGCGTACGGAATTCATATTGGCAACTTTTGTTCAAGCAGACCCTGAATCTTGACATTTCTACGGCAATTAATCACTATCGTAGTCTGTTACTACCTTCATTATCGGTGACTTACGGCCCGAGTACTGAAAGTTTATATTCAATAAACATATAATAATTTACAAGAGTATATTAATGATTTTTTTATGTGTAGTATTGTTAAATGAACCTAGAATGAATATAAAAATACATGGAGAATTACTACATCAAGTAAAAAGTTTCTTATATCTCGGTCAGATGATAACAGATGATGGCAGATGTATAACAGAAATTAAAAGAGAATAGGAATGGCCAAGGATAATTTCAATAGTATGAGAAAGTTACTGACATCCAAACAAATCACAAACAGGCTAAAAATGAAAATGATAAAATGCTATATATTTCCTATATTAATGTATGGCTCGGAAACATGGACAATGAACAAGCAGTTAGAAGACATAATTGATGCATTTGAGATACGGATATATAGAAGAATATGCAGAGTTTCATGGACAGAAAAACAGACAAATAAACAAGTTTTAGGAAAACTAGGCATGAAGAAACAATTGTTAAGAGAAATAAAATTCAGACAAGTAAAGTATTTTGGGCACTAAAAAGACATGACAACATGATAAAACATTTACTAGAAGGGAAAGTTGAGGAGGGAAGAGCAAGAGGAAGACCGAGAGATAAGTGGGAGGAAACTTTAAGAAATGGACAGGTTACAGTCTAGCAGTGTGCAACACCAAGGCGAAAGACAGAGGATGTTTGGAGATTCATTGCAGCCAACCTTCGATGTGGAGACGGCACCTGACGATGATGATGATGATGATTGTTAAATGGGTGGCGTCTGTGGCTTAGGGGGTAGTGGCTTAGTCTATTAACCCCGACGTCCTGAGTTCGAATCACGCTTTGGACAGTTCATCTGCGGACGGTTGCAAATTATTTCGTGTGGATTTTACATAAGGACGAGGGCGACACACGTTGAAAAAGCAATGTCAAACTACTGAACGTAATAATGCCTAGAAAAATCACAAACAGCGTTAAAAAGCTGGGGTTGATTCGCAAAGTCCTGTAAGGATATGCAATTAACAAGAACAAGTATTGTTAATGTGAGCGTTTGTAGCTCAAGCGGTAGTGATCTCTATCATAAACCCTAGCGTATCTGGTTCAAACCCCACGGTGGGCAAGTTTGGAAGCAAATTCGTTTCCGTGAGATTTTTACAAAGAGGTAAAAATAGACCTCTCACCGTTATCAGAAAGCAATGGCAAACTACTGAACGTATAAGTGGTGCCTAGAAACAAATATCAACCACTCGTGTACTGTGGTTGATGGGTACGTCCTGTAAAGGATATGCTAACATTTTAAAATATTGTTAATATTATAATATCAACATTGAATTTGTTACAACTAACAAAAAATAGGACAAAGGTATAATATATACATGGGGGCCTCTGGCCTGGCGGTAGATAGCTCGATCCAAACCCACGAGTGCCTGGTTCAAACACCGCGGCGGGCAGTTTGGAATCAAATGTGCTCCCGTGGATTTTTAGGAATGATAACGAATGATCTCACCGTTATCAGAAAACAATGGCAAACTACTGAACGTGTAAGTGGTGTCTAGAAAGTCGACTGCTCGTTTACTGAGGCTAATGGCAACATCCTATAAGGGATATGTCACAATTTCTTTATACTCCTTTCATATCTATTTTATTACAGAAAAAGGCTGGTTTGGACACCTGACAGAATGCCCTGGTATCGCCTACCACAGAGAGCCACACAGAAAAAGTATAATGAGTACAAGGCAAGAGGAAGACCACGCAAAAGATGAGGCGACGGCATCAAGAACAGCCTTACGAACATGAATATCAGCTTACAAAGTGCTTTAACCCTTTCGCTGCTAAATACTTCCCTAAGGCTGAGCTAAAAATAGCTACTCTTTGTTTGTAGGTCACAAACGTGAATGTACGCCTATAGCAGTGACAGTAGCAATGTATAACATGTTAACACGTCTTTAGCCCACCGAGGAGAGATAATAACAGACGTGTTAATGCGTCTTAGAAGTGAATGGGAAAACGTATATATACGTCCTTAGCAGCTAAAGGGTTAAAACAAGCACACACAAGATCACTACGTTTCACCCCCAACACTTCTATAAAGAAGTAAATGGTGGAAGAGAAGAACAATCACACACAAGATCACTACGTTTCACCCGGCAACACTTCATAAAAAGTCAATGGTGGAAGAGAAGAACAAGCACACACAAGATCACTACGTTTCACCCCGGCAACACTTCTATAAAGAAGTAAATGGTGGAAGAGAAGAACAAGCACACACAAGATCACTACGTTTCACCCCCAACACTTCTATAAAGAAGTCAATGGTGGAAGAGAAGAAGACAGAAAAAGGCAGGTAAATAGATAGAGAGAAGATAGAGAGGAGAGCGAGAGAAAGAGTGGAGAGAGAAAGCTAGAGAGATAGTCAAGAAAGAAGAGACAGAAAAGGGTTTAATGAGAGGCAGAGAGAACAAGATGGAGATGAAACTGTGAGGTAGAGAGAAAGATAAAAGGGATAGACAGAGAGAAACAGAGTGGAAGAGACAGAGAGAGAAGCAGAGAGAGAGAGAGATACAGAAAGAGAGACATACAGACACATAAACACAGAGTTAGACAAATAGAGACAGAGTGAGAGAGAGAGAGAGACAGGGATAGACAGAGAGAAACAGAGTGGAAGAGACAGAGAGATAAGCATGGAGAGAGATACAGAAAGAGAGACATACAGACACAAAGAGAGACACAGAGATAACCAAATAGGAGAGAGAGCAGAGGAGAGGAGACATAGAGAAAGAGAGACAGGGATAGACAGAGAGAAACAGAGTGGAAGAGACAGAGAGATAAGCAGATAGAAAGATACAGAAAGAGAGACATACAGACACAAAGAGAGACACAGAGATAGACAAATAGAGACAGAGAGAGAGAAGGTGAGAGACAGAGTGAGACAGAGTGAGACAGAGTGAGAGAGAGAGAGAGAGAGAGAGAGAAGGAAATGGAAATATGTCATGACTAATATTAACTAACTAGCTAATATTAACTAACTAATATTAACTAACTCCAGTACCTCCTGAACTGTTACACATATTAACCTAAGCCCCCCACTTGACACGCCCATGATGTTCAAAGCGCTTAGATTACTAACGCTGCCATATTACATGGTTGCCTAGGGAGATGCAAACAAAGAAATCGTTATTGTCGCTAGTAATTTCGTAATGTCGCTACGCTAATCGTACACATTGTGTGTGACTCAATCAAATGGATCATTGTGTTTTCGTGTTAGGTTGTAAACTAGATAATCTGTGTGCTTGTCCAACAAGGTTTAGAGTTCAATTCTCAATCTTATTCTTCTTTTGTCCTTCTTTACTTGTTTGCTGTTAGGCGTCACATGTTTAATTGATGATCATTTTCCTTCTTCTTCTTCTTCGAATGCTCCATATCGACCACTTGTTAACCACTCGTATGATTTGTATGTGATCTGAGTCTAAGAGCGATTGTACGTTGTACCAGTTATGCGCCTATAAGAAAGTAGCACATTCGATTTCTGCGATGCTTTTATTTACTAGGTAGCTTCCTATGTGATACATCAGTCGCCTCTTACGACATGCCGTGTAGCACTACGCTAAAGAGACCCCGAATGAAAGTTTGGCCACTTAATAAAAATGCAACCAAACTCCACAGTATACAGAGTCTTCTACAACAGAACATCAGGAAAGAAGGCGAGAGGAAGACCACGAACAATTTGGATAGATGGCATAGCAGAATCCTGTCAAAAAAGCAAAAATAACAATCACTTAACCCTTTAGCTTCTACATACTTTCTGAAAGCTGAGCTAAAAATAGCTACTCTTTGTTTCTAGGTCAAAAACGTGAATGTACGTCTAAAGCAGTGACAGTAGCAATGTATAACTTGTTAACACGTCTTTAGTCCAAGAGGAGAGATAATAACAGACGTGTTAATGCGTCTTTAGCAGTGATTGGGAAAAACATAAATATACATCCTTAGCAGCTAAAGGGTTAAGCCACTAGAACAGCGCAAGACAAAAACAGAAAGCCACAACACTGGGTAACAACCTGGTAACAGTCTGACAACAAAAGAAAAAAAAAGAAAAATGACTGGTTTCATTCATAATCTTTTTTTCTAATTTCTTTATTTTGAATTTGATCTCTCATTCTTATTTCAAAAGCTCTTTAAAAAAATCCCATCTCTGTTGTTTCGATTTTCCGCTCACTCGCTGCTGTAAGCCACCATGCTCAAGATTGCAAACATAATATTAGCAAAATGTAATTTCTGGCAAAACAAAGACACATCTCAGAACTACTTTATTCCCTGCGCGAGTTTAGTAGTAGTAATACACACCGCCTCGTTTTGTGATCCATATTTTGCAATCTTTGACGACAAGCAGAGTGGATGAATTATCCATATTTTTATGTTAGCGACATCATGAAAGAAAAGTTGAAATATGAAATTATTTATAAATGTCAACGTGTTGACCTTTTTTGTTTCATGAACTGAAAGGTCAAGAAAATAAGGTGAAGGTTATTTGGTGCATTTCCGCGCGGAAGGAGATGTGATGTTTTTTGTTACACGTGTACATATTATAGAGTGCCAGCGAAAGTGGTATAGTCGGTAGTGCGTTGGGTTCAAGCAGTGGCGACTCGATTTTGTTGAAGGGGCCAGACACAGATTTTCGGGAAAATCATTGTTTTGTGTTAGGTTATATTTTAATTTATTAAATAATAAATGCACGTTACGCATTATTTTTGGTGGGGCCGGCCCCACTGGCCCTTAATGACGAGCCGCCACTGGGTTCAAGTACGTAGCGTACGGAGTTAAATTCTTAGAGTTTACCATGAATAACGTTTTCATTTCCGCTCGTCTTATAGCAAAGATATTTGCGTCCATTCATACACCCATCTGAACAGATATATAGGCTTCCAGAATTTGTTAAGATGCCGTTCAAAATCAAGATTGATACCTGGGAAAAAGCTGCACGGGACCGAACATCCTGGCGTTCACTCCTACGAAAGGGTGCAAAATCCTGTGAGGCAGCACGTCAAGCAGCATCAGTACTGCGTAGATAAAAGAGAAAGGCCAGTGCACACGAGTCCCAGACTGTAGCAACAATCTCATGCCCACACTGTCCACGACTATTCAAGGCACGCATCGAACTGACAAGTCACCTACGTGTCCATTGACTGATACATTTTGTTTGTTGGATGAAGTAACTATGTGGTTATAATCATATTTGATTGACGAACATTATTATAAGATGCCGTAATGTCAGTATAGTGGCTAATGTCAGTAAGCATTGCAATATAAATGCTTCCGGAGGTTTAAAGAAATTGATTGATTGATTGATTGATTGATTGATCTACTCAAGTGCTTGTCTATCCTTTATAGAATGTCAGTACAGTGGTAATGTCAGTAAGCATTGCAAATAATATAATTTGCTCTCGGTTGAAAGAATTTACAAGAAATTGATTGCCGATTGATTGATTGATTGATTGATCTACTCAAGTGCTTGTCTATCCTTTATAGAATGTCAGTATAATGGCTAATGTCAGTAAGCATTGCAATATAAATGCTTCTGGAGATTTAAAGAAATTGATTGATTGATTGATTGATTGATCTACTCAAGTGCTTGACTATCCTTTATAGAATGGGTATTACATTTTTGTTGTTGAATGAACGAGCTGATAGAGTGGCTGAGATGGCTAAGATATTAGAGAGAAATGCAATCGACTAAAATGATATTCTTAACGCACTGAGAAAGTCTTTATGAACGGAGTAGTATTAGAGTTGTGAATACCAGTCTCTGACCAGATTGAGAGAGATGGATGCCGATTTTGGTACAGCCAGAAAAGAAAAACATACCAACCGTACAAAAAGATTGATAAATAAATAGCGCGTTGACGTGTTGGACCGCTGGAAGCTGATTGATTTGCATAATGGCTAAATTTGCTAAATTTATCACAAACAAAATTTACTTTTACAAAATTTCTCACAAAGAAAATGTATCCCATAGAAAATTTATCACATAAAAATTCTTCTCCTACAAAATCTATCACATAACAATTTATCACATAAAATTGATCACATTAAAATTGATCACATAAAATTTATCACATAAAATTTCACACAAAATTTATCACATTAAAATTTATCACATTAAAATTTATCACATAAACATTTATCACATAAAAATGTATCACATAAAAATTTCTCACATAAAATTTCTCACATAAAATTTATCACATAAAATTTATCATTAAAAATTACACATCAAAATTTATTTCTACAAAATTATCACATCAAAAATATCTCATACAAAATTTACACATCAAATTTATCTTCTACAAAATGTATCACATACAAAAATGCATCTCCTACAAAATGTATCACATACAAAAATGCATCTCATACAAAATTTATCACATCAAAATTTATCTTCTACAAAATGTATCACATACAAAAATTTTAATGAAGCAGTAAGCACACAATACTACCTAGACAATTTCACCATCAATTGTTACTGCACCATCTACAACAGCATCAAGATTACCACTTAGAAGAGTTGTTCTCAAACTGTGGGTCCCGACCCCTTTAGGGGTTGAAGGATAATTTCACAGGGGTCGCCTAAGGCCATAGAAAAACACATATTTATCATAATTAGAAATAAATATTGTTACATAATTTTATGGTTGGGGATCACCACAACATGAGATGTATTAAAGGGTCGCAGCATTAGGAAGCTTGAGAACCAGTGCCTTAGAAGAAAGAAATGGTCGATATGCAAGCATCATGTGGCATGCCATGGGAAGGTAGGGATCGATACGCTGTTCAAATACATGTAAAGCAACAGGTAGTTAGACGGGGAAATAGTATAAGCTGTTATGTCAGGTGAGACCCGGATACCATTGTAACCACTGCTATTATATAAAGTACAGAGGAAGGGAATAAGTTATGTATTATTATCAGTGGCGGCTCGTGATCGTTTTTGTTGGTGGGGCCAGACACACATGTTTGGGAAAATCATGGCTTTGAGTTAGATAATATTTTAATTTATTAAATAATAAATACACGTTACACATTATTTTTGGTGGGGTCCGATCTCTCTGACCCTTAATGACTAGCCGCCACTGATTATTATAGATATAATTGTGGGGAACTGGGCTAAACACAGTCATTACGAACTTAGGGAGAAGTTTACCCGGAGACCAAGCACATTATAGAGTTGGTGGTGGGTTTTTTTTCTTGAATGTTCTGTATGAATTCTTTCTTCTACTACGAACTGTCCATATCGACTTCTTGTTAAACTTCTACTTCGAACTGTCCATATCGACTTCTTGTTAAACTTCTACTTCGAACTGTCCATATCGACTTCTTGTTAAACTTCTACTTCGAACTGTCCATATCGACTTCTTGTTAAACTTCTACTTCGAACAGTACATATCGACTTCTTGTTAAACTTCTACTTCGAACAGTACATATCGACTTCTTGTTAAACTTCTACTTCGAACAGTACATATCGACTTCTTGTTAAACTTCTACTTCGAACTGTCCATATCGACTACTTGTTAAACTTCTACTTCGAACAGTACATATCGACTTCTTGTTAAACTTCTACTTCGAACAGTACATATCGACTTCTTGTTAAACTTCTACTTCGAACAGTACATATCGACTTCTTGTTAAACTTCTACTTCGAACGGTCCATATCGACTTCTTGTTAAACTTCTACTTCGAACGGTCCATATCGACTTCTTGTTAAACTTCTACTTCGAACAGTACATATCGACTTCTTGTTAAACTTCTACTTCGAACTGTCCATATCGACTTCTTGTTAAACTTCTACTTCGAACGGTCCATATCGACTTCTTGTTAAACTTCTACTTCGAACTGTCCATATCGACTTCTTGTTAAACTTCTACTTCGAACTGTCCATATCGACTTCTTGTTAAACTTCTACTTCGAACTGTCCATATCGACTTCTTGTTAAACTTCTACTTCGAACTGTCCATATCGACTTCTTGTTAAACTTCTTATTCTTCTTATGAAATCTTTTTCATAACACGTGGTATACTTTTTTTTTTTTTTTTTCGATCCAGAGCACTTGAGCTTTTCAGCTCTTCGGCTCGGTGCCATGGACATCGTAACCCTTCGGTTCGGTGCCACGAACACCGTAAATCTGGGGAATCTGTGGTTTTTTTTGCCATCCCGCGGAATTGAACACGCACACACAGAGGGATAGTCACCCGTAGTCAAACGCGCTACGAACACGCTGAGCAGACGGGCGACACGTGGTATATAGGATAATGTGAGCGTCGTAGCTCAAGAGGTAGTGAGCTCGATCACGAACCCAAGCGTTCCTGGTTCAGACCCCAAGTTGGGCAAGTTTGGAAACAAATTCGTTTCCGTGGAATTTTTACAAAAAGGGTAAAAAGTGACCTCACCGTTCAGAAAGCAATGGCAAACTACTGAACGTATAAGTGTTGTCTAGAAAATCAACGACTCGTTTACTGTGGTTCATGGCTATGTCCTGTAAATGATATGCTCTGATTTTCATTTTTATATAGAGTAATATTGGTGTTAGAGTCGTATTTTTCATTGACTGTCGTCACACGGGGAGTGATGTGGTCAACATCACGCCGGTCGCCTTTACTTCCCAGTGCTTTTCCTGGCACCAAATTGAGGCTGGGTCGACCTTAGAGATGTTATGGTCTCACAAAATTCCAAGCCCATTGTAGGATTCAACCCGTACCACTAGCCTAAGAAACGAGCTGACTAACTACTACTCTAGTGCGGCTATGACTTGTTAAACTACTCTTTGTGATTTGCATGTGATCTGAGCCTAGGAGCGATTGTACGCTGTGTCAGTTATGCGCATACAAGTATGCCCCCACATCCGATTTCTGCAACGCTTTTTATTTACTAGGATAGCTTCAATAGGTTTCTACCTCATTCGCCTCTTACGACATGCCTTGTATGTCGTAGTTCTACTATTCTTTGCTCCCCTTGCGAGCCCTGGCAACACCCGGACGAGAAAGATGCTCAATTGATGTCATAATGCTCACCAGCAAACATGATACTCAACTAAACAAAAAATTAAATGCATATCCTTTACAGGACTTTGCGAATCAACTCCAGCTTTTTAACGCTGTTTGTGATTTTTCTAGGCATTATTACGTTCAGTAGTTTGCCATTGCTTTCTGAACGGGTGGTGCCATCGTCCTTTTGTAAAATCCACACGAAATAATTTGCAACCAAACTGTCTGCAGCGTGATTCGAACTCAGAACGTCGGGGTTAATAGACCGAGTCACTATCCTCTAAACTACAGAACGATATTCAACAACCGCTTAGTGTCTCAACAATCAAAGATAAATATAACACATAGATCACACATTGAGAAGACCGACAGAAAACATTGCAAGATAGGCAAAGTTTTAAAACCCGCAGAGAAAGAGGAGTAGAGGAAGGCCTAGACAAACCTGGAGAAGGGAGCTCGTCATCCTCAGGTGTCGTGTCGGCTGGCGTAGGCGATCATGGATCTCCACAAATCTCTGTCGTTGGTGTTTGCTATCAACTCAGATGTTGACGCTCTACCGTGCCATAAAGTCAGGCTATCCAACATTTTCTCTCTCTGTCTTCCTCTGTCTCGTCTACAATCTATTTTACCGGTAGTCACAATGTGTTCTAAACTCCCCTCCTCATCACATGCCGAAAATATAACTGCCTCTTTCTTATATTGATGATAAGCTTTCTCTGTGTCTTGATCTCATTCAGCACCTCAACATTAGTCATTTTAACAGTCCATGGGATTCTCATCATTCTTCTGTAAAACCACATTTCTGTGGCCTTCAGAGATTTTTCAATCTGTGTGTTTATTGTCCTTGACTCGCATTCGTATGTCAGTATTGGTTCTTTGTAGCTAGAAGAGAGCTAGAGGCTGATATTAAAAGGATAGGTAAATCATGGACATAATTGGAAGGGATGGCAGAAGAAAGGAAGAGCTGGACGAAGTTTGTTGAAGACATGTTTGGAGTTGTGAAGAAGAAGAAGATGAAACACAACAGCGTGTACACTTTACGACAGAATAAATACAACGAAATCTTACCTGCCAACTTCCTTCAATGCTAGGTGCAGTACCAAACAGACCTTTCTTTTTCTTCTTTAACGGTTTCGGAGCAACCATTGCATCTTGGGATATAGCATCCATACTCCAGGCTCTAGAAATATCTCCAGAACCATTCTCTGACATCTCTATAGAAGATTGCGTGAAGGTAACGCAACTTGGATTTGAACGTTCGTCCATGCTAATTTTCAACACAGACTTAACAGTCTTAACAAAATTCTTCCAAATATCCAGACTGATAAAGTAAATATTTTCACAAAGTCCAGAAGCATTCCTAGGATTCATCCACTTTCATATCTGTTAAATTATCTCAGAAATTTAAAACACGCACTTACTGTACACCAGTTTGGGTACACACCCGAAGAGATGACAGCCATTTGTAAAATATTTATTCTTTCAATACAAGAACCAAATAATACTTTGTTATCAGTGTCAAACATGGACAATAACAGCAGCTAATAAGCGGAAAATCATAACAACGGAGATTAGGTGTCTTAGAAGAGCTGGCCCCTTATAAGAACGATTTTCTGGCCAACATTATGTTATCAGTGTCAAACATGGACAATAACAGCAGTTAATGAGCAGAAAATCATAACAACGGAGGTGAGGTATCATAGAAGAGCTGTTCCCTAATAAGAACGATTATCTGGCCAACATTATGTTATCAGTGTCAAACATGGACAATAACAGCAGCTAATGAGCAGAAAATCATAACAACAGAGATGAGGTGTCTTAGAAGAGCTGACCCCCTATAAGAACGATTTTCTGGCCAACACTATGTTACCAGTGTCAAACATGGACAATAACACCAGCTAATAAGCGGAAAATCATAACAACGGAGGTGAGGTGTCATAGAAGAGCTGGCCATCTGGGTTGTGCGTCTGCAAACTGTGCCCTCGTTTTAAAAATAACCGGATGGGCGAGCCAGTGAGCGAGTGCGGTTCCCCAGTGTCGATAACCAATTTCGAGCATAGTCTCTAGCAGCTGAACGTGCATCTTCGCTTCTTCACGCAAACGAGGCTTCCAGCGAATAAGGGACAAGGTTGCGTTCGTTATTAAGACTCGCTGCTGCGCGCGCGGTCTTATTGTGGTGTGTGTGACCGTATATCTAAGTTTCTCGTTCGTGATGTGATACAGTAAGTCTAAAATTTTAAAAGCTCGACAGTGGTCTCGTTAAAAGGCCCGGCTCTCGCAACGAGCTTGTGGGTCCGAATGTAGAAATATGGTGTCGTTCTTTACTTGGCGAGGCGCAGTCTTGCCGGCAAAACGGTCGGAAGCGAGCGCTCGGTCGTTTCCTTCAATTTGCATTTTCGCCGGGGATGTCGGATCCGCTCTGCACAGAGCGATGTCTCCCTACCCCGAGCATTGTCGGTCCAGTCACGTCGATGACAGCTATCTGGTTGATCCTGCCAGTAGTCATATGCTAGTCTCAAAGATTAAGCCATGCATGTCTAAGTTCACACTGTCTCACGGTGAAACCGCGAATGGCTCATTAAATCAGTCGAGGTTTAAAGGCTCATGAAGTCATGGTGGTAACATGAGCCAGGGTTAGCGAGAGGGCGCGTTAACCAAGATCCTGCCCCGACCTCCACGTGGTGACCCTGGAAACAGATATAGGTTCCGGTCGGGCTAAAGGGGGCAGGGATCGGGGAGAGCTACTTTGGTGCAAGTAGAGATGCAAAGGTAGTCATGCCTGATGGGATCCGCTCGCACTTAGACGAGCGAACTCCCAGAGTGACTATCAATGCTCAACTCTCCTGGACGAATCAAAACCATCGAATGGAAGTTGACCAGCGTGCGTCGAAATTCGGAACTCACACATGTTCTCTCTTGAGTCACTACTCTCTCTCTCTCTCTCTTGCGTTCCCACGGAGGCACTGCTCAAGGGCCGATGAGTATGCTGGGAGTCGAATCGAGTTGCAAAAGGTCATCAAGGGGCAAACTCGGCTTTGCCCCGTCGAAGCAGAAAAGCCCAGTTGGAATTGACGGAAATGGTGAGGAAAGTGCAGAAAGTACACGACAGTGAGCACGACATCGAGGGCGGACGACAAGGCAAGCGATGCAATAGCGAGCATGGCAGGCAAGAGGGTGTGCGTCCCACCCATATGAGCAGAACTGGGAAGCCCGGCAGAGGCAAACCAGTGCACGCGCGGCAGCGTTGCACCTGGTGTGCGTCCCACCCAAGTATGCAGAACTGGGATGCCCAAAAGAGGCTAACCAGTGCAAGCGCGGCAGCGTTGCAGCGGGTGTGTGTCCCACCCAAATGTGCAAAACAACTGGAATGCCCAGCAGAGGTAAGCCCAGTGCGCGTTCCCGTCGCAGGGAACTACTGCTGCCTTGTATATTGATTGGGGACAATCAAAGGCTAGCGGAGCAAACCGTAAACAATCCTGAACGGACGGCAAACCAAGGTGTTCATTAAAACGACTGGTTTGCTGGGAAGATGGCGCTCATAAGCCCGGGAGGGCAGGCCGTCTAAGGGTCGCTGCCCTGAAAGAAATAGCAGCCCACTGCCGTGTGGGTCTGGCTGGGGACAGTCAAAGGCTAACGGAAGAAGCGAATCCGCACACAATAGCTGGCTGAAATCGAACACCCCACCGAAGGATAAGCAACTGTGCTCAAATAGGTGCTGAAGGTTGGTGCACGTACATTACGTTCTGATGTTTGGCTGTTTAAATATCACAAAGAGAATGAATAAAACAGGCCTAGAACGATAGAAGCAGAAGAAGAGCTGGCCTCTTATAAGAACGATTTTCTTACCAACACTATGTTAAAAGTGTCAAACATGGCCAATAACACCAGTTAATGAGCGGAAAATCATAACAACGGAGATGAGGTGTTGAGGAACTGAAGGGCGCTGGACTATTGTGGGACGCCATAAAGAAAACAACCAGAGACCGAGAAAAGTGGAAAACAACTGTTGAGGTGCTAAGCTCCACCTGTAGTGGAAAGAAATAAGACTTATATTAAAACAAGAATATTGAACTAATCAATATATTGCGACAAAAAACCACGACACTTGGTAACAACCCGATAGCAATGTGACAACAAAAGAAGAAGAAGAAGAAGATATTGAACTAATAGTAAATTGAATGATATATATATTAATATTGAGACTAGATGCCAGAAGGCAAATGCAGTAACATACCAACTATCACCACTATTAAAACATCCAAGCATTTACATGGCAGTCAAACGACAACTGATAAACTGCATATTTATTCCAACTCTCTACTATCAGTGCCAAACATGGCCCTGACTAAGACACAAGAAAGAAAGATTACTACATGTGAAATGAGATGCTACGAAAAAGCTGTCAACGTTACAAGGAGAGATAGAGTGAGAAACGAGAATATCAGAAGCATCGTTGGTACTATACCATGCATACAGTACATCGAGAAGCAAAGATTCAAGTGGTTCGGCCATTTAATGAGAATGGAACCACATTTACTACCATCACGTGCCTACAATAATCGACGCTCAGGGCGCAGAGCACGAAGCAGGCCAAGAACACGATGGATAGATAACATCTCAGAGTCCTGCGAAAGCATGGACTGACAACGTCAAGCGCAACACACCTGGCACAAGATAGGAAACTAACTCTCCCACGCCGCTTCACGGCAAATGTGGTTAAGATAAGATAAGATATATATTAATGTGGTACAAACTACAAACAGTTGTGTGATGAAAATTATGGTCTTTTAAAAGAATGATTGTCAGAACTCTATAGCATTCATGGTATGGAAAGAGTTAAAGAACACGTGACATACTACAAATCATCACTCTGACCTTACCGAAAGTTCAAGTAGGAAGTTAAAGAAATAATAAATCGAAGCACGAGTTATGTTTCTTGGGGAGCAATATGTTTATATCCTACTAGTACAAGATAATATAACTCTTGTTCAACTTCCACATTTTTGTATTTTTTGCATGAAAAGGTTAAAAATTATTAACCTATTGTATGACAACCCGTGATGAAAATTGAAGAAATTCCAAAATAATATATTGCATTACCTATTTAAAAATTTCTTTAAATATGTGCAATTTTTCAATCAGTTATAACCTTATCACTCCGCTACTGTAACATATTAACATACTCCAGTTAACACGTAATGAATACAATATGAGAATAAACAATGTCAAAACTGACATTGCAGACGAAGATCCAAATATATCGAGCCTGTGTAATTAGTTCTTTACTATATGGCTCAGAAACAGGGACAGCCTACTCAAGACACGAGAGGAGACTTAACATCTTTCACCTTCAATGTCTCCGCAAGATTATGAACATCAGGTGGTCGACAAGATAACCAACTCTGAAGTACTACAACGTGCAAATCTGCCTTCCATCATGGGCATGCTCAGCAGTAGACGACTAAGATGGTTGGGACATGTGAGAAGAATGGAAACTTATCGCATACCAAAACAAATGTTATTCTGTGAACTTTGGAGGAAGAGGCACCAGGGCAGACCACTGCTCAGATATAAAGATGTCTGCAAAGCCACAATGAAAAACATTTCTATAGGTCCCAGCACATAGGAGGGACTAGCTGATGACAAAGTTGTGTGGAAAGCCAAATTACGAAAGGGCGCAGAGTCTTTTGAGAAGAGACTTATAAATGAGCTGAACGACAAGGAAGAAAAGCGAAAACTCAGAAGTTGTCACAGTAAAACACTTGCCAATTGACCGTCTGTAAAGACAAGAGAGAGAAACGAAAACTCAGAAGTTGTCACATTAAAACACTTGTCAATTGACTGTTTGTAAAGACAAGAGAGAGAAACGAAAACTCAGAAGTTGTCACATTAAAACACTTGTCAATTGACTGTTTGTAAAGACAAGAGAGAAAAACGAAAACTCAGAAGTTGTCACAGTAAAACACTTGTCAATTGACTGTTTGTAAAGACAAGAGAGAGAAACGAAAACTCAGAAGTTGTCACAGTAAAACACTTGCCAATTGACCGTCTGTAAAGACAAGAGAGAAAAGCGAAAACTCAGAAGTTGTCACAGTAAAACACTTGCCAATTGACCGTCTGTAAAGACAAAGAGAAAAGGAAAACTCAGAAGTTGTCACAGTAAAACACTTGCCAATTGACCGTCTGTAAAGATGAAAAAGGTCATATACATGAGAATAAACATTGACAAAATGAATATTGCTAGAGAGGAAAAACACTACCAACTCTACAACACTAACCAGACTGCAAGAAAACCAAGTCAAGTAGGGTGTAGCTAGACAAGAATACTATCATCATCAGGTGCCGTCTCCACATCGAAGGTTGGCTGCAATGAATCTCCAGCATCTTCTGTCTTTCGCCTTGGCGTTGCACACTGCCAGACTGTAACCTGTCCATTTCTTAAAGTTTCCTCCCACTTATCTCTCGGTCTTCCTCTTGCTCTTCCCCTCAACTTTCCCCTCTAGTAAATGTTTTATCATGGTGTCATGTCTTTTTATGTGCCCAAAATACTTTACTTGTCTGAATTTTATTTCTTTTAATAATTGTTTCTTCATGCCTAGTTTTCCTAAAACTTGTTTATTTGTCTGTTTTTCTGTCCATGAAACTCTGCATATTCTTCTATATACTATGCTGGTAGCCAAAGAAGAGTAGTAAACCAACAAAGAACCGGGGTCGTTATTCGCCACACGCTCAGAGACATACTGAGGTGGAGATCGGAATATTTATGGACTAATTGAGTCGACGTGTAGAGATGATGATCTGACGAAGAAATTAAGCTTAACAAGACCAATATCTGCATCGAAAAATATCAATTGAAACATGTCAAAGACTTCCCATACCTTGGGAGACTTGTTTCAGCAAATAGAAGAATAATTAACCCAACGGGACTGCAAAGCCGATATATCGGTTCAGAGTAATGTTCATGATGTCGCAGAACCGATATATCGGCTTTGGATGTCTGTTCACGGAAACGAATGTATCTTCAGAACCCCTTTACTGAAGTTTAAAAAATCTTCAAAAACGGAAAGTACATATATGTAGGTACATTACTATCTCCATTTTGGGGGACTGCCTAGAGTAGTTGATAGTAGCTCGGCCTGCTAGCTGTGAGACGCTTCATAGCTCGGGTTCGAACCTACTGTCCGGCATTTGTTCGAGTCCCTGGTCTTACTCAGGACGATAACATGAGTACCTCTGAAGTCGGAGAAAATCTGCCTGTATGGCGAGGAATACTAATTACGAGTACATTGAGCACACGGCTGCCAGTGTAAAGTAATTTACAATGTGCACGCTGCTGCCATTGTAAGAAATTGAAAAAAAAAAGATTTTCACGCAAAAATCAGTTTCAGAGATGAAACTTCGTCTGAGTTGAAAGCGGACGAAAGAAAAAAAAAAAAGAAAAAAAAAAAACCTTTCTCCATTTAATTAACAAAGATTTGAAAGAAGGAAAGCAGTGTATTATTGCATTCAAGTCGAGACTTTTTTTTTTAAACGTTAATGTTTCCGACGATGTTTACAGTGTAATCTTGAGTACTGTTAGATCAAATTATAACTTGTGATAGTAATGAAGAATATTTAATTGACGGTAATAATGGCATTTGATTGTTTATGAAATGCAGTATCGATAGTTGTAAGTCTAATGTAATAATTGCATCTAAAGAATGGGCGTTCCACATTCCATTTATTGACGTGTCCGCACTAAAAGTGAATATTATAAAAACTACTGCACCAAGTTAGATGAAACTTATAGAATATGTTCCCACATGGTTTATCTTCATTTAAATACTACTTTTGGAAACATCTATGAATTAAGGATGTAATACACATATTAAGATGTAATACAAACCGGAGAGTAAAAATATTTGTTATGATTTTTCGTTTTTCAAAATAGTCATGCTACAATAATCTAATTCTCTCAAACGTATATCACCTGATGTAAAATATTATTATATTAATGTATTCCACATTCAATTAGCAACAATTTAATATATAATATTTCATACTTTAGAGAAACAGTACAAGAGTTATAAAGGATTAAACTAATTGACATTGAATGTTAAATTTGAATCCCAAAATAAATGCGTCCAGAGGTCAAAATAATACAGGGCGAAAGGGTAAAAAGCATCTAACAAAAATACAACAAAGTAAATGAAATTATAGGACGCCCGAGTGGTTATCGGGGCCCAAATAAAGGTGTAATAGAACCACTGTTACCTGCCACGCATGTCGTACGAGGCGTCGAAGGAGATTGGCCTGGGGCTAGTTACGCTACACCGTAAAAACACTAGATGGCTACAGAATGGAGAGCGAACCGAGTAAATGCTGGCTGAAACCGGACACATCGTCGAAGGATATACTCCAGAGCTCCAAATGGTGCTGAAGATGTGACGTAAACACACCAATGCTACGGTTGCATGAATCAGATTTCCACATGAATAGAATTTATTGTTAGATCTGGTACATCGGCCTGGGCGGTGATCGCGAGAGAAAGTGAAATTATAGGACAAATGGTACACATTTTAAAATGCAAACATGTCACCATGAGCACAAAAAGAGCAATGTTCAACTCAATCTTTCTCTCCACATTATGCTATCAGTGCCAAACCTGGACGCTGACAACAAATGATAGAAGAAAACTAATCACGACAGAGATGAAGTGTCGCAGAATGCTGGGGTAACAAGAAGAGACTGGTTTAGAAATGAAGACATCAGGAAAAAAGTGGGTACAGCATCAGTACTGAACTTCATCAAGAAACAGCAAATTAAATGGTTCTGCCACATAAGCAGATAATCAACAGACAGTGCACCTCAAAGAGCAATACTACTCCTATACAGTGGATAAAAAGCAAAAGGCCTTTCACGCAAAATGTAGACCTCAGAGATAACAGAGTCGACGACAGACACTGTTTATGAACTTATACATAAGCCCGTTCGAGATATCTCTTTTACCCTTGAAGCTGAGGTAAATCAGGACTAGAGAGAGAAAGAAAGACAAAGGGATATACATTCTCGATCCAGATGTCTCTTTTTCCTACAGGATTAGAGAAGAGATAGATTGATTATATATCCTGTGCATAGCTAAAGTTTCTATTTTTAGTAACGTGACCGACATACATACGAGGGAAATTATTATATTTACGTTTATATAGTCATCCATCAATAAACAGTAGGAAATGTAATAAGGAAGATTTCACTTCTATGGATCTGCTCTGAGAGCAGTGATGTCAGTTCTCAAACAATGAATACTGATTTTATCATTATTTCCAAAATACTCAGATGGGAGTGGCTGAGCATACCAGTAAAATAAATATTATTATAAAGATTACTACAAGAGAGAGAGAGAGAGAGAGAGCGATCAGAAGTCGAAAAGAAAATTTTGTAGTAAGAGTGGTATCTGATTTGAGAATAAAAAACTATGATCAATTTTGTCGCAGGGTGCTGAACATGGTGTTTGTTAATCTGTTTCGCTGTATACAGTGCGGCTGAGATAAATACGAGTCTTGGCTACGCCAAAAAAAAAAAAAAATCCAGAAAAATTATGTGGAGAAAAACAAACGGAGGATACAACCCAGAGCACGACTGTATGAATACGCTAAACAGAAAAACGCAGACCACAGTCTTCAGATTTAGAACGGGGCACTGCAGTCTCAGAGCACACCTCCATAGAATTAGTCTCAGAGATTCGGCTGCCTGCACCTGTTGATCACCAAAGTAGCCCCCAGAGCACATCCTGCTAGACTGCCCCAACCTGAGCAGTGTGAGAATTGAAATCTGGTCGTCAGAAACAACCTTACAAAATAAACTATTGGGAATCGGTGAAGACCTCAAGCGCACGGCCGTGTTCATGACACATACAAGAGTAGTCGCTAAGCAGAAGTTGACCGCAGAAGAAGAAGCCTTCGCAAATCGATTTTCAGTTTACATATTCTGAGGAGTGGGCTTGCTTTCTCTATCTAATCTCCAATCGTAATACCAGGCTGCAGTTTTGCAACAGGTTAATTCGTTTGAGAGAAAAGACTATACCACAAGTACATGGCCAGACTGGGATTAAAGAAACATTCAAAAAGGTGGAATAGAATACCGTACAACTTAGGACAATAACTCTCAGCTTCCTGAACAATATCTGAGAAGCAGAGTGTACTTAATAAGTAATATCTGAGAAGCAGGAATGTACTAATAAGTAAAATATCTGAAAGCAGGAATGTACTTAATAGATGTAAAATATCTGAGAAGCAGGAATGTACTTAATAGATGTAAAATATCTGAGAAGCAGGAGTGTACCTAATAAATGTAAAATATCTGAGAAGCAGGAGTGTACCTAATAAATGTAAAATATCTGAGAAGCAGGAGTGTACCTAATAGATGTAAAATATCTGAGAAGCAGAAATGTACTTTAATAGATGTAAAATATCTGAGAAGCAGGAATGTACCTAATAGATGTAAAATATCTGAGAAGCAGAAATGTACCTAATAGATGTAAAATATTTGAGAAGCAGGAATGTACCTAATAGATGTAAAATATCTGAGAAGCAGAAATGTACCTAATAGATGTAAAATATCTGAGAAGCAGAAATGTACCTAATAGATGTAAAATATTTGAGAAGCAGGAATGTACCTAATAGATGTAAAATATTGAGAAGCAGGATGTACCTAATAGATGCAAAATCTTCTTGGAACACTAGGATATGTCAGTTAATTTATAATATCTAGACACTACAGGAGTGTGAGCCAATATGTCTTATGGAACGTCGAGTTGGATTGAGCCGAAACTGTACTATGATGTGTCAGAATCGATAGGTGAATGCTTTTGCCCTACGCTAATCCGTCCCACAAGAGTGTACATGAAAATAAAAATCGTTGCATATCCTAAAGGACGTAGCCATCAACCACATTAAACGAGTCGTTGATTTTCTAAGCACGACGTATACGTTCAGTAGTTTGTCGTACATAGAATACTCAAATAACACTAATGAGCGTCTGGTGTAATGGATTAGAGCGCGGCCTACCATACAGGAGATCTGTGTTCAATTCACGGTAAGGTCAAAAAAAAATTTTTTAATGTTGTCTGCATAAAGAACAAATTCTAATCTGAACAGCTTCGTGACGACTGTACTAGCCACGCGACCATTACCTTATTCAAACTCTCATCCCATCTGTTCTACACCGCCCTAAAATACGGTACTATTAGCAGTAACGAAAGATTTTTGTGGGTTTTTTTAACGATACAATCAAAGTACTAAGTTGTTGACACTAAAATCGATGTTGAATCGATCAAGCGATTTAAGCAGTTTGGAGTTACCCGTTGTTCAAGTCGAACTGGATGTCTGAGAGGCAGAGTGAGAGGTGTGTTTAATCAGCGAGCCACAAGAACCATCAGTATGCATACTCCTCGATATCTGTTGGGGGAGACTGAGCATCTATGGGTCTGCCCGGAATGGAATGACGTCAGTTTAGTAACCAATAACCAATAACAATAACTAAGTTGTTGTTTTTTTCTGACAGACACTGAGTTTTATAATTAAGATGTTCAATAGCTATGAGCTTTCCCAGAATTCTATAAAACAGCGTTTCCTAAACTGGCGACATGGGTGTCGTTGCCAATGAGCGAGCAGACAGGTTAGCTGGCTTTGTCGCCATACCGGGGGTTAGCCAATGGATAGAGCTAACATTCTAAACGATCTCATATAGTGTTGCCACAACGATAATTTTAACATATTTCAACGCATTTAACTTGAATCTGGTCAACTGCTAGGTTTGCAGGCTGGGTTTGAAGATTGGAGTGAGCCACAGATTCCCAGTGTTCGGTAGCTTTGGCACCGACGGGTGACTATCCTCAGTGCCACTTCCGGGGGATGGCAAAAGAGCCACAACAAGATTAGGGCAGTGGACGAACCGAAAGGAAAGCTCACGCAACACAGAGGATAGTCACCCGTTGTCCAACGCGCTACGAACACGCTGGGCAGATGGGCGATTGATAGAGAAGACCATCATCGTTGCACTTCGATGAGTAACCATGTGTGTTGCAATCTCTTCTTACAGGAAGATCTCAGCGGCAGTTTACGAGCTCCATAGCACCGGCGAGACCCCCGATATAATTTAGAAGATGGTGATAATAGTTGGTAGAGATATTTTATATTATATTTTTCTAAAGAAATGTTGCCCAGGCATCGGTTTTCCAGCCTGATTTTCTCGATTTTGAACTGCAAAGGTTCTTTTACGTGCTTAGATTGAACTTGGGAACTACGTTTTATTGTCCGTCTCCGATAGGACTAGGAACTCGATCTCACCTACACTTAGATCAAAGATTTCTTGAAAAATATATCGATGGTTCCGCGAGGGAACGAACCGATAACCTTTTGAATGAGAGTCTCTCTGGCGTAGAGGTTAGACGGTCGACTCTTTGAACTGAAAATAACAACGCAGTTGACATCACTAAATTGTTTTCATGAAACGACTTGTATCGATCTATCAACGGAATGACCTTTCTTTTCTTGCCAGAGTTAATCGAGGTAAAACACATTATTCTGAGACTAAAATGATGAGATAATTATGAGAATAATAATAATATAATAATAATTTCTCTCGTACCGTTATACGTTACATAGGGCCTGCAAGTCATTTCTCCATACCTCTCTATCCTAGGCAACTCGCTCAATCTCCTCCATGGAACTGAGACCGATATTTTCTGCCTCTCTCAGCAAAGTTCGTTTCAGGGTCTCCTTAGTCGACTCTATTTCTTGAACCCTTTGCATCCCACTTCAATGCCTGCTTTGATATTCGTTGATCATTTCTCCTCAAGGTGTGCCCACATATCTCCATCTTCTCTTTCTTATAACAGTTGTCACTAGTGGTTAACCAGACATATCTCTGATTTCATCACTTCTCCTAAATTCATTACATTTTTATTCATTATTTTTCGCAGACATCTATTTTCAAATGCATTCAACTTGCTTTCTGTATGAGAAGAATAGGTTACTATTTTGTTCTTGTTTTTTCAATACAAAAATAGGATTTAGTTATTCTGTTGTTGACGGATTTCTTTCTCTTCTGTGCATGCTCATTTCTCACACTCTCTCATTCTTTTTTCAACCCAGATTGGGAAATAAGAACTAAACCAACTCATGAATATCAGCTTACAAAGTGCCAACACTTTAGCTGCTAAAGACGTATATGTACGTTTTGTCCATTCACTTCTCAAGACGCATTAACACGTCTGTTATTATTTCTCCTCTGTGGGCTAAAGACGTGTTAACACGTTATACATTGCTACTGTCACTGCTATAGGCGTACATTCACTTTTGTGACCTAGAAACAAAGAGTAGCTATTTTTAGCTCAGAAAGTATGTAGCAGCGAAAGGGTTAAAACAATCACACACACGAACACTACGTCCACGTCCCTCAACACTTCTATAAAGAATTCTTTTTCTTCTTTGCGTTCGTTCTTTACAATCAATTTTAATCACTCTTTGTGATATGTTTGATCTTTGCCAAGAACGTGTATACGTTGCACATTGGTTTGGTAGGCCCCTAAACGCATAGACTTCTACACGTTTAGGACACGCGCATCCGATTTCAGCCAATATAAAGAAGTAAATGATGGAAGAGAAGAAGGAAACCAACTCATGCCAAGTCTTCCTATCTCTAGCTATCTCCTGAATCTCCCTTCAGCTCTTCTTGATATTGTTGATCATGCCTCCAAATCTCGTTTCCGTGTTTTCTACAGGGTGTTCAACTTAAAAGCAGCCTGTGAATAGAGCTAATCTGGTATATATGTATAGAAATGAGAATTTTCAGTTATGACGTAGTATAGGTCAAGGTTGTGTGATGGTGTGTAATTGTAGTGCGGGAAGGGGCGATGACCAAATGTGGCGTAGGACAAGCTAGTCAGAATCGGTTTAAATAGTAAATAGACGAGATGCAATGCGTACCTGGCAAATTTCTATTTATCACTGGGGCTGCTTTTAAGTTGAACACCCTGTAATTTTTCCTCTCTTCCGTAGTTCCTGTTTCTGTTTTTTTCTTTTGAACCCTTTCATACCTCGTGGTATATAGGGCAATACAGTGTTAGGCCTGTATTTTCATTGACCGTCGGCACACGATGGGTGATGTGGTCAGCATCACGCCGGCCGCCTTTACTTTCCCAGAGCATGTCTGGTACCCAGTTGAGGCTGGGTCGACCTGAGAGCTGTCACGGTCAGGAAAAATTCCACGCACATTGCTGGAGTTGAACCCGACCACCAGCCTTGAGAAGCGAGTTCACTAACAACTACGCTACCGCGGCTCTCCTAGTCCCTATGGGTGCCATGAAAGGTTAGCTCTCCAGGTCTTTGAGGGATACCTCCCACCTTTACACGGTTAACTTTCTCTTCACCTTTCACCTTCTGGAGGCAAAGGTCAGCAGCCAAGTTTATTCAAGCTCTTCTATCCAATACCATTTTCCAGATCTCTCCACTCTCTCCCACTCTCTCCCACTCTCTCCCACTCTCTCCACTCACTCCACTCTCTCCCACTCTCTCCCTTCTCTCCCACTCTCTCCACTCTCTTCCACTATCTCCACTCTCTCCACTCTTTCCTACTCTCTCCCACTCTCTCCAACTCTCTCCACTCTCTCCACTCTCTCCCACTCTCTCCCACTCTCTCCAACTCTCTCCACTCTCTCCACTCTCTCCCACTCTCTCCCACTCTCTCCACTCTCTTTACTCTCTGCACTCTCTTCACTCTCTCCACTCTCTCCACTCCTCCACTCTCCCACTCTCTCCACTCTCTCCACTTCTCCCACTCTCCTCCCTCTTCCCACTCTCTCCCCATTTTCTTGTATTCCGTTTCCAACTCCCGTCTCCCAACACCAATCTACTTATAATATCATGGACAGAGAAAAGAACAAATGCTTCTGCTCTAGAACAGGTTGATATTAAAGAGAGTTGGCTGTTAAAGAGCATAACTTCAAAGAAAATTAAATATTTCGGACACATCGAGCGCCTAGAGAAGATAATCTTGGAGGGAATGATGCCTGGAAGAAGATTAAGAGGAAGATCTAGAAGACAATGAGTACAAGATGTCATTGACCGTTCGAGTGGTTACCGGGGCCCAAATTGGGGTGTAAAGAAAAGAACCACTGTTACCTGCCACGCATGTCGTAAGAGGCGTCTAATGAGGTTGGACGTGGGCTAGCTACCCCACACCGTAAAAAACACTAGATGGCTACAGAATGGAGAGCGAACAGAGTAAACGCTGGCTGAAACCGAACACATCGCTGAAGGATAAGCACCAGAGCTATAAATGGTGCTGAAGATGCGACGTAAAACAAAAGCTAAGGCTACATGAATCAGATTTCCACATGAATAGAATTAATGGGGTGGTCTGGTACATCGGTCTGGGAGGTGATCGCGAGAGAGATGTCATTGACGATCTGAGAATGACTGCTGCTGACGCCGGTCAACTTGCACAGAACAGAGAGTTTTTCAGGACTGCTGTCATTGGAGCCAAGTTCTGGAAGCAACAAGCTACTTGATGATGATGAATCACTCGACCGACTACAAGGTAATGACCATGTATAATTTGAATCACGTTTCTAATGGATACCGATCTGCCATCAATAAACATACATCACAAAGCCCCAGAACTCAATCTGTGTTCATCAAATTCTTACAAAGCGAAGCAACTCTCCCCAAGAACAACTAAACTGGGAGTGATAATTATAATTAATGGAACCAATATTTACAGAAATATCGAACTTTGCCAAGAATTCAAATTCATCGATTTTTAGCTCCAAGCGATCACAAAAAACGTCAACCGTTTTGGAAAAACCATTTATCCCAAACCGTTCTAGGGATTATCTGATAACGTGCAATGATCCACAATTTGTTCTGGAATATTTGGTTAGCTAAGGTTTTCTATATGTTGCTAGGAATACTTGCAGTGCCGTGCGTATATTTTCTGTGTATGATGCAAATCTTCGAAATGCCGCCCCTTAAATTGTTTTGTCCTTAAAATAACCTTCAAATGTTATTTTTATTTTGCTTCTTATGCCGCCCCCATTAAGGTGCCGCCTGATGCAGCCACCTCTCTGTATCATAGCAAGGCACGGCACTGAATACTAGCCAGTCAACGATGTCATAACCTTCTAGTGGTGGGGAGTCGGATGTGCTACAATGAATCTTTAAGCTAGGGCAACGCGAACTTTTTTTTCCGATCCAGAAGAACTTGAGCTTTTCAGCTCTTCGGCTCGGTGTCATGGACATCGTAACCCTTCGGCTCGGTGCCATGGACATCGTAACCCTTCGGCTCGGTGCCATGGACATCGTAACCTTCGGTTCGGTGCCACGAACACCGTAAATCTGGGTAATCTGTGGCTTTTTCTGCCATCCCGCGGATTTGAACCAGCACACACAGAGAGATAGTCACCCGTAGTCCAACGCGCTAGACACGCTGGGCAGACGGGCCGAACTTGTGTTTATGGAAGGGCTGTTCAGGCCGGACAAGCCACTGAAGAAGGGCAACACTAAGTAAGGATTGCTTGGTCCTTCAGGTTGGGGAGTTGGCTTAGGAGTAGAAATTCCAGTCTGCAAAAATGTATGTATTACGGAAACTAGAACGAAGACATTATTAAATACGATCTCTAACTTCTTCTTCTTCTTCTTTGCGTTCGTTCTTTACCACCAATTTTAATCACTCGTTCTGATATGTTTGATCTTTGCCAAGAACGTGTATACATTGCACATTAGTTTGGTAGGCCCCTAAACGCATAGACTTCTACACGTTTAGGACACGTGCATCCGATTTCAGCCAAACCTCCTTAGTCGCCTCTTACGACATGCGTGGCAGGTAACAGTGGTTCTATTCTTGACACCCCAAAATTTGATCCCCGGTAATCAACTAAGAACTGCTTACAGTGTCAGCAAGAAAATATGAGCAACATCGTAAATAGAAACTGGAGATGGATTGGACATTTGATACGCTTTGTTGACTAACTCTGTCACGAAGATTATATTGAGATGAACTTCACAGAGTAAGCTTCATATTCGAGCGCTTCAGATCTACCACTTGTTAACCACTCTGTGTAATTTGTATGTGATCTGAGCTTAAGAGCGATTGTACATTATGCCAGTTATGCGCCTACAAATAGGCCAGCACATCCAATTTAGGGACGTTTTTTATTTAATAGCGTAGTTTCCCTAAGCCCCTACCTAATTCGCTTCTTACAACATGCATTGTTGGTCGCAGTGGTACTATTCTGTGCTCCCCGTATGCACCCCGGCAACATATGAGCGAGTATGCTTCCAATTGACGTCCCGGCAGCACACGAGCGAGTATGCTTCCAATTGACGTCCCGGCAGCACACGAGCGAGTATGCTTCCAATTGACGTCCCGGCAGCACACGAGCGAGTATGCTTCCAATTGACGGCCCGGCAACACACGTGCTAGTATGCTTCCAATTGACGTCCCGGCAACACACGTGCTAGTATGCTTCCAATGACGTCCCGGCAACACACGAGCGAATATGCTTCCATTGACGTCCCGCAGCACACGAGCGAGTATGCTTCCAACTGACGTCCCGGCAACCACGTGCTAGTATGCTTTCCATTGACGTCCCGGCAGCACACGAGCTAGTATGCTTCCAATTGACGTCCCGGCAGCACACGAGCGAGTATGCTTCCAATTGACGTCCCGGCAACACACGAGCTAGTATGCTTCCAATTGACGTTTAAAACAGCTACAATAACTGTACAGTGCTTATGAGAAGGTAGTGCTATGAGAAGGTAGTGCTATGAGAAGGTAGTGCTATGAGAAGGTAGTGATATGAGAAGGTAGTGCTATGAGAAGGTAGTGCTATGAGAAGGTAGTGCTATGAGAAGGTAGTGCTATGAGAAGGTAGTGCTATGAGAAGGTAGTGCTTAGAGAAGGTAGTGCTATGAGAAGGTAGTGCTATGAGAAGGTAGTGCTATGAGAAGGTAGTGCTATGAGAAGGTAGTGCTATGAGAAGTAAGAGAAGGTAGTGCTATGAGAAGGTAGTGCTATAGAATGTTAGCAAAGACGTTTAGTACACATATTCTGTTTAAGTCAAATTAAATTTTTTTTTTAATGCATAGGTACTTGAGAGATTGCTCCTGTGGCTAAGTAGTTACTCCTTGCTTCGAGGGCAAAGGTCTGGGTTCAAATCAAGACCACCCCGTTCTGTTCACGGGAGCATTTTTCTTTCCGAGACTTCTAGGATCGTTGTCGAAGCTACGGTGTTCGTGCTTCGCACAATACTCTTGGCAGGTGGCGTGCTATTTGTGCGAAGAGGGACGGAGCACCTTGGGGTAAAACCCGGTACAGTAAAGTCAATCCTTCGGCTTTAAAAAAAAAGAAAATTTATTTTCTTGTTCTTTCTACGTTTCCTGGAAAGTATAACAATCATCAGCCTAAATAAAATCAGAACTCCAGTCCAGAAAATTGTCAGGTCTACAGACCTTACTGTCTAAACTGTGCAAGCAGTGCAGGGTCGTCTTGCAGTGTACACCCTCTCACTGTGGAATACCAGAAAATGAAACAGCAGACGGACTGGCCAAGGAGAGCAACCGGATGGGCCAGATACCTACCACCAAAAGAAAAGGGTGATTAAATCAATGAGAAAGCCACAAATACCAATACAAGACGATTACCATAGTATGGGAGAGCCGCGGTAGCGTAGTTGTTAGTGAACTCGCTTCTCAAGGCTGGTGGTCTGGGTTCAACTCCGCAGTGCGGTGGAATTTTACGACCGCGACGGCTTCGGTCAGCCTCAACTGGGTACCAGACATGCTCTGGGAAAGTAAAGGCGGCCGGCGTGATGCTGACCACATCACCCATCGTGTGCCGACGGCAACATCAGCAAAGAATAGACCATTACATTCGGATTCCTAAGACGAGTATGAGGGCATAATATGAGCAGATTGGAACAAGTTGTCATTCTGCGCCTTAGAACAGGACACAATCAATTCCGCAGCCACATGTATACAAAATTCAAGATTGGCAATTGAGCCATGTGTACATGTGGGCAGGCACATCAGACTGTAGAGCACATACTTCAAGACTGGCCCGAATATGATACACAGAGGCAAACTCACTGGCCTAACGAAACAACACTGGACATAAAACTACACGGACCTCTGTGTGAGCTACAAAAGACAGTGAAGTTCATACAAGAGACAACATTGAATATATAGACAATATTTCAAGGGAACGAAAGGAAAGAAAGAAGGATCATCCTGAATCCCAGTACACATAGTTTTCCTAGGATAATTTAAGTATCCTCACTATCCCTAATCCCTAATTACCCAAGTTTCTCTCTCTCTCCCTCTCTCTCCCTCTTTCTCCCTCCCCTCTCTCTCTCAGTATGACACCCTTGGCGCTAAAGACAGCAATAAATCTACTTTACTCCACTAATTCTTAACTGCCCTCTATATTGTGTTTCAGCTGTCCTTCATTTCTATCTGTTATCGCTCCACTGTTCTCTAGATCTTTTTTTTTGGGATTGGTCATCCACGTTTTTGTTTACCCTGTATGTTCCACCAGTGTGTTGTCGGGGTCATCAACGGGGGCAAAGAATAGTACCACTGTGACCTATTCGGCATGTCGTAAGAGGCGAGTGATGTAGGGACCTAGGAAAACTACCCTAGTAAATAAACAGCATCGCAGTAACCGGGATGTGCTGGCCTACCTGTAGGTGACGAATATCGAAATAGGGGGAAGACTGCAGTAAAACTTGGTAACATTCCTATGCTTCTTAGTACTTTCTCATCTCATGCCTTGTAATCTATATGTGTATTTGCTTCATATATATAATTTGTATTTTCACTTGATTGTATATTGTTTCTCTTCTTTCCACTTCTAGTTTTGTGCTGCACTCATTTCGTTATTCGTTTTTATTCCCAGTTCATTAGATACATTTGCATTTTTCCGTTATCGTCCATTTGTAAGTTTTCTCTATAATTCGTCACTCCTGTTGTGTCGTTTGCTTGATAAAAGGCCTTTGGTCGAAACGTTGCTGTTTATCGTCGCCTGCTACTTTGTAAACTAAAGCACTACTGTGATAGTGCTGGCTACCTATAGGTGCATAACTGGACAATGTACAAAGCTTGTAGGCACTGATCACATACAAAGAGTGGTCGATATGGAGCGTTTGAAGAAGATGATCCTAAAACACTAATGTGTCATGTGCTCTTGTTGAATGTTGTTGCAGCTTCTGTTTGATGATAACATTTATCTGTCTGAACCCTAGCAAGACTATTATTGTGTTTATTGATCGCCCTGATTCCAATGCTGGATTTTAATGAATATATATGGACAGTCTGTGTGTAGATGCAGTATTTATCAAAACAATTTGTTTTTTGCGAGGTCCTGTTACTAGTCTGTGATATTTGTCCGTGAAATGCGGTTTGTTAAATTGATTTGTTAAGTTTTTTGGGGGTTTTTTCCCGATCCAGAAGCACTTGAGCTGAAAGCTCTTCGGCTCGGTGTCATGGACATCGTAACCCTTCGGCTCGGTGCCACGAACAGCGTAAATCTGGGAACCTGTAGCTTTTCTGCCAGTCCGCGGAGTTGAACACGCACTTACAGAGGACTAGTCAACCGTAGTCCAACGCGCTACGAACACGCTGGGCAGACGGACTGTTAAGTTTGTTAAGTTGTTCATCTTCGTCCCAGGTCATTCTGTGGCGAAGAGCAATGAGAGAGCGGATGCACTGGCGAGCAATGCTACGACCGAGGCTGGGTCTTCTATGGACAAAAGTGACATCATCAACGATCTCGCCCGAGTGGTTACCGGATCCAAATTTGGGGTGTAAAGAATAGAATCACTTTTACCTACAATGCATGTCGTAAGAGGCGAATAAAGAGGTTTGACTGAAATCGGATGCACGTGTCCTAAACATGTAGAAGTCTATGCGTTTAGGGCCTACCAAACCAATGTGCAACGCATACACGTTCTTGACAAAGATCAAACATATCATAAAGAGTGATTAAAATTGGTCGTAAAGAACGAACGCAAAGAAGAAGAAGAAGATCAACTCTCTAATAGAAAACATACGCTCTAAAGATTTCAACAAAGAAGAAAACGGGTATTCTTTATGTCGGTTGCACAAGTTAGTATACCGATCGGTGCGGCAAGACGGTGAGAGAAACCCAGTAGATACATCAAACAACACAGAACGGGAGTTGTTAGCCTAAACATACTGAATACTGCTTGGGAGGAGATCGGAGCAATTATGGAAATGTTCAATGTGCGATGAAGACGATACTTAAGTGAACAATGAACAATAAGGTTATTTACAATCTGACTTAACTCTTACAATACGACAAACCATCTGTCAAAACGTTCGGGCAGTACCAATTTCAAGACAATACTACTCATACTCCTGCACTGCAGCTGAGATCTTCCTGTGTAAGAAAAATTTCGGAGCACACATGGTTACTCACCGAAATGCAACGATGATGATCCTATGAATCAATCATATGATAATGAATTGGACATTTCGTACGCAGTGAAACTAACTCTATCACAAAAGCTGCACTGTGATGGATACTAGAGGATACACGAAAACGTAAAAGACGCTAAAGAACCTGAAGGAGAACAGTAGAACAAGAACTGAAAGAAATGAATTACAGTAGAAACGTAATACAGAAGACATACAAGAAAGGATTGATGTTAAAAATGGTTCCGATCCAATCACGAAATATTCTAAATAAATACAGATTTATAAATCGCATTTTCTTAAGCCTTTTTTTTTTTACTCGATCCAGAAGCACTTGAGCTGAAAGCTCTTCGGCTCGGTCATTATGGATATCGTAACCTTTCGGTTCGGTGCCACGGACACCGTAAATCTGGAGAACCTGTGACTGTTCTGCCAGTCCGCGGAATTGAGCCCGCACTCACAGAGGACTTATCACCCGTAATCCAACGCGCTACGAACACGCTGGGCAGGCGGGCTTCTTAAGCCTTAAAATGCGTACTTTAACAATATTCTTTATATTATTTTACTTTATTTTCAAAATAAGTTTCCTTTTTCTTCTTCTTCTGCTTCCTCGTTGTCTTTGAGAACATATAATTTCTTACGTTTTGTCACAATTCATAACCAAGTCGCTATATCTGTAGTTTTTAGTCTGTCGTACACTTTCGCTTCTGTTCTGTAACAGCTTAATATTAAAGAGAGTTGGCTATTAAAGAGCCTAACATCAAGGAAAATTAAATATTTCGGACAAATCGAACGACATGAGTGCCTAGAGAAGATAAATTTGGAGGGGATGATGCCTGGAAGAAGAATGAGAGGAAGACATAGAAGACGATGGGCTCAATATATATGAATGACTGCTGCTGTCAACTTGCACAGAATAGCAAGTTTTTCAGGACCCTCTGTCATGGGAGCCAAGTTGCGGAAGCGACAAGCTACTTGTTGATGATGATGACACTTTCGCAACACACATTTTTTGTAACGGATTAATATTTCCTCTTTGTTACATATCCACTGAGACATACTGCAATAATGCAGCCTTTTACAAGGGTCACAACTTGAATCCAAGGAACATTGTTAATAAACCTATTCTCATTTACTAGTCGTGTGTCAAAATTATTGACGAGTGTCTGACTGAATGGATAAGAGCTTGGTCTCACATTTTGGAGACCCGGGTTCGATCCTCTGTAAGGTCAAGAACTATTTCTGTCTGGGGCATGAAGAAAACATACGAACCTGAACAGTATTGTGGTGACTGCACTAGCAATGCGACCTTTAAATTCACCAGACCATGTTCCTCCAGGCTCATGTTCCTCCAGGCTCATGTTCCTCCAGGCTCATGTTCCTCCAGGCTCATGTACCTCCAGGCTCATGTTCCTCCAGGCTCATGTTCCCTCAGGCTCATGTTCCTCCAGACTCATGTTCCCTCCAGGCTCATGTTCCCTCCAGGCTCATGTTCCCTCCAGGCTCATGTTCCCTCAGTCACAAACTCTAAATAAAAAGCGGTGTTACAGGAAGTAAAGACAGTTGTATGCTATCAGTGCTAAACATGGACACTGACATCAAGTGATAGAAGAAAACTAGTCAGACAGAGATGAAGTGTCTACACAGAATGCTGGGAGTATCAAGAAGAGAACGGTTTAGAAATGAAGACATCAGGAAAAAGTGTGTACAACATCAGTACTAGACTTCATCAAGAAACAACAAATTAAATGGATTGATCACATAAGCAGATTAGCAACAGACAGTTCGCTTCAAATCAAAATGATATTCCGATATAGTGGATACAAAGCAAAAGGCTGTTCACGCAAAATTGGACCTCAGAAATAACAGAGGCGACGAAAGACACTGTTTATGAAGCGCACAAAATAAACCCGTTCTATAAATCTCTCCTTATTCTGACGGTTTGAGGCAAAACATGATTGGATTAACGCACACAAAAACGCGTTCTATAAATCTCTCCTTATTATGACGGTTTGAGGCAAAACATGATTAGAGTAGCGCACACAAAAGCTTGTTCCATAAATCTCTCCCTATCCTGGCAGTGTTGGGTGAAACATAATTAGAGAAACGCACACAAAAGCTCGTTTTATAAATCTCTTCTTATCCTGGCAGTCTGCGGCAAAGCATGATTGAAGAAAAGAAAGAAAGAAGAAATGAAAACATAATTTTGAATGTCCATTCTAATAGTTATGATTTCTAAATTAATATTATAATTATTTCTTTCAAGCGTCTTGTTTCCTTTATTTTGTGTTTTTTCCCCAAGCTTTTAATGACGCCCAGATTCCTAATCTTAAACTTGGGCCAACAATCACGAACTTAACCCGTCCATAATATTAAATTTGCTGATAAATTCTTAATTGAATATTGACCCTCTGCAGAGTTCAATGTCCAATTGGTTATCAAACAAATCTGCAACAGATTGCGTGCTCGAACCAACTGGAAGATGTATTGATTTCTTCGATCAATGTCCAAGACCTCACGTGTGGGACTCTTTACAGCAATGAAGACGTAAATAGCGGGGAAGGCTGTATTGCTCACTTGGTTAGCAGCCCTCGATCAGTCCTCGATACATTTTCAGACTGCACTAAAACAACCTCGAGGTGGCAAATAATAAAACCATTTACAAGCCTTTTATATGGTTTATATTTAACACCTGAGGTTAATTAGCTGAGCTCTATTTTAAACTGATTCATTAAAGTTCAATTTGTAGAGGTTAATAAGTCCCAGACAGAAGTGTTATTTTTTGAGAGTGCAGTAGCGGTGTGATAGGAGCAGTTGATGAGGGGTAATGTAGACTGTGCACAAAGGAAATTTGAAAATGCAGTGGGGACGAGAAAATGTGAACAGTTTTGAATAAATTTTCATTCTTTCTTCTTCAAACGCTCCATATCGACCACTTGTTAACCATTCATTATGATGTGTATGTGATCTGAGCTTAAGAGTGATTATGGGGTGTGCCAGTTATGCGCCTACAAGTAGGCCAGTACATCCGTTTTGTTCTGCGGTGCTTTTGATTTACTAGGGTAGCTTCCCTAGGTCACCATCGGGAACTATCAGTATGCATACTTTTCGATATATGTTGGGGGAGACTGAGCATCTATGAGTCTGCCTGGGGTGCAATGATGACAGTTTAGTAAACAATAAAATATCAATAACCCTAGACCCCTACCTCAGTCGCCTCTTACGACATGCTTTGCAGGTCGCAGTGTTACTATACATTGCTTCCCTATACCCGTACCTCAATCGCCTCTTAAGACATGCTGTGTGGGTCGCATTGTTACTATTCTATGATTACCTTACAGGCCCCGGCAGCACACGGGAGTGACAGCTTTCTGTAAGTGTTCTTTATTCTTCTGCCTTACAGACCCCCACCGCTCTCCCTCCCTCTCCCAGCGTTCTCTCAGAAATGATGACAAAACGATGACAGATTATGTAACTTAGTAAGAAACTACCAATATATTTGAATCGAACACACTAGAAATCATATTAATAACTTGAACGGTCTGGGACAGGATAACTGATGTCTTCTTCTTTCTCGAATCCTGTATGTCTCACAGCGTCAGGTCAGGAAGAGATTTCTAAAACTGTATGCCTCACAGCGTCAGGTCAGGAAGAGATTTCTAAAACTGTATGCCTCACAGCGTCAGGTCAGGAAGAGATTTCTAAAACTGTATGCCTCACAGCGTCAGGTCAGGAAGAGATTTCTAAAACGGGCCTAGTATGCGCTTCGTAGATAGTCTCTTTCGTCGCCTCTGTTATCTCTGAGGTCCATCTTTTGCGTGGCCGGCCTTTTGCTTTGTACCCATTGTATCGAGCAGCATTGCTCTTTGGGGTGCACTGTCTGATGGTAATCTGCTTACGTGACGAACCATTTAATTTGTTGTTTCTTGATGAAGTCTAGTACTGATGTTGTACCCACTTTTTCCTGATGTCTTCATTTCTCAACCGGTCTCTTCTTGTTACACCCAGCATTCTGCGTAGATACTTCATCTCTGTTGTGACTAGTTTTCTTCTATCGTTTGTTGTCAGCGTCCAGGTTTGGCACTGGTAACATAATGTGGGGAGAAAGATTGTGTTGAACATTGCTCTTTTGTGTTCATGGTGACGTGTTTGCATCTTAAAATTGGCGCCATTTGCCTATCATTTGATTTGCTTTGTTGCATCTGTGTTGAATTTCATTAGTTATTCTTCCATTTGCTGAAAAAATGCTCCCTAGGTATGTGAAATCTTTTGCTTGATTCAGTAGATGATTATCGATGGAGATATTGGTAGTGTTTTCCTGATAACTGATGTAACATCTTCTAAACTCCAAGTGTCACCTACATCAAACTATTAATAGTATCAATTCCTTTCTCACCCTTATGCGTTACATAGGGCCTGCAAGTAATTTTTCTGTCCTGTGTAACTGGCTAAATTTCCTCCGTGGAACTGAGACCGATATTTCTTGCCTCTCTCAGCAAAGTTCGTTTCAGGGTCTTCTTAGGTCGTCCTCTCTTTCTTGAACCCTCTACATCCCACTTCAATGCCTGCTTTGATATTCTTTGATCATTTCTTCTCAAGGTGTGTTCAACATATCTCCATCTTCTCTTTCTTATAATAGTTGTCACTAGTGGTTGACCACACATTTCTCTGATTTCATCACTTTCCCTGAACTCGTCATATTTTATATTCATTTTTTTCTCAAACATCTATTTTCAAATGCATTCAACTTGCTTTCTATATCATTAGTCATTTTCAAATAGTTAGCAACCTAGTTATTTATCTGTTCATCAATAATATATATATATATATATATATATATATATATATATATATATATATATATATATATATATATATATAATTTATGTATGTGTATGCGGCAATTTGGTAGCGAATTTTTTCTCGTAGATATTTACCAAAGGGCGATGATAGCACCCATTCAGAAAGCAATGACAAACTGTAAAAGTTGCTTTCGAACGGATGATGCCATCGTCCTTTGTAAATTCCACGCGAAACAATTTGCAACCAAACTGTCTGCAGCGTAATTAGAACTCAGAATGTCGGGGTTAATAGACCGAGTAACTATCCTCTAAGCCACAGACGCCAACCAATAGCAAAACTACTGACCGTAATAATGACTAGACAGATCACAAACAGCGCTTAAAAGCTTGGATTAATTGGCAAAGTCCTGTCAAGGATATGAAATTAACTTAACTTATATATTTATGTATAATGATGAAATGATTGATGAAGATTGGGATTGTGCATGCCTAAGAAGTATCCTATCACAGAATGGTGATTCGGTAAAGAACATTCGACCAGGTGGTGCCGATTCCCGCAAGGGAAGCAAATAATAGTACCACTACGGCCTGCGAAGCATGTCGTAAGAGGCGACTGATGTAGGGGCCTAGGAAAGCTACCCTAGTAAATAAAAAGCGTCGCAGAAATCGGATGTCCTGCCCTACTTGTTGGCGCATAACTTGCACAACGTATGCTCGCTATTAAGATCAGATCATATACAAATCACTCAGAGTGTTTAACATGTGGTCGATATGGAGCGTTCGAAGAAGACGAAGAGGAAGAAGAAGAAAAGAAGAAGAAGAAGAAGAAGAAGAAGAAGAAGAAGAAGAAGGAAGAAGAAGAAGAAGAAGAAAAGAAGAAGAAGAAGAAGAAAAAGAAGAAGAAGAAAAAAAAGAAGAAGAAGAAAAAGAAGAAGAAAAAAAAGAAGAAAAAAAAAAGAAGAAAAAAAAGAAGAAAAAAGAAGAAGAAAAGAAGAAAAAGAAGAAAAGAAGAAAAAAAGAAGAAAAAGAAGAAAAAAAAGAAGAAGAAGAAGAAAAAGAAGAAGAAAAAGAAGAAGAAAAAGAAGAAGTAGAAGAGGAAGAAGAAGAAGTAGAAGAAAGGAATAAAATCACTGGGTAAATCATTAAAAGAAGTCAAATTTTCGTCATGCCCAAGAAAATCTTGAAAACTAAAGATTTGAACCTTACAATAAAATTCGCACTGTTTTGTTTACGAGCGTATTTTTTCAGAAACCACAAGAATTATTTTCTTTAGCTAAGGAGTACGTGCTTTACGCAATACTCTTGAGATATCGTGACATTTCTGCGGAGAGGGACCGAGCCGCATGGTGTAAAACCCTGTGCAATGAAGTAAATCCCTCGGCTTTAGACACCATTTACGTCCGAGTGGTTACCGGGCCCAAATTTGGGGTGTAAAGAATAGAATCACTGTTACCTGCCATGCATGTTGTAAGAGGCGACTTAGGATGTTGGCTAAAATCGGATGCATGATTCCTAAACGTGTAGAAGTATATGCGTTTAGGGCCTACCAAACCAATGTGCAATGTATACACGTTCTTGGCAAAGATCAAACATATCACAAAGAGTGATTAAAATGGGTCGTAAAGAACGAACGCAAAGAAGAAGAAGTCACTCGTTAGACAGATCCGAATTCAAATTTTAGACATCTTGACACACGTGAAGTCTTTGCTATCCTGCACACAGTGTGGAAATCCACTGCCATCTCCATGAAAACAAAGATCATGATATTCAGCTCAAATGTGAAATCTCTGTTGCTGTATTTCTCCACAACGTGGCGAGTCACTTAATACAAATAAGATTCAGACTTTTGTCAACTGATGTCTTTGATGGATTCTCAGAGTGAGATGGTATGATTTTTTTCTTCCGATCCAGAAGCACTTGAGCTTTTCAGCTCTTCGGTTCGGTGCCATGGACATCGTAAATCTGGGGAATCTGTGGCTTTTTCTGCCATCCCGCGGAATTTAACCCGCACACACAGAAGGATAGTCACCCGTAGTCCAACGCGCTACAAACACGCTGGGCAGACGGGCGAGATGGTATGATAGAGTTGCAAACACAGACCTGTGGATAAGAACCGAGTAGGAACCCATGATGACACAGGTAAAAAGCAGAAATCGCGATGGGTAGAACATACCTCACGAAAGACACAGTCGAGTGTTCTAGACAAGCACTTGAGTGAAACCGCAAGGAAAATGAAAAGAGAACACCTAAACAGAATTGGAGACGTAGTCTTCTTGAGGAACTGAAGAACGCTCGACTATCCTGGGAGACCATAAAGAAAACATCCAGAGACCGAGAAGAGTGGCAAAAACTGTTGAGGCGCTATGCTCAACGAGGAACGGAGATTAATAAGTCAGTAAGTAAGTTACACGCACGTGACACATGTCACAGATCTAACGGGCAGACATCATTGATCAATAAGACTATATTAATAAGCACTCAATCATCAAGTCACCGCCAGACTGAACTCACACGATCAAATCATATCCATCACAAATCATGTTGGGATATTCTCATAAATATTACGCTATTAGAATTGTTGGAGGGAATGGTTATGTCAGGGGCGTACAGCCATGTCCCCCGGGCAGAGAGCCTCATAATAGACAAGTAGATAGGATAGTTAGTAGAAATGAGGTAGGTAGAGATGTAGATTTTGCACACCAAAGCTGCACACAACGAGCGTAGTAGCAGCACTAGAACAAGACTAGTTTGACGTAGCACTAAGTTAGCACTGCTTAGCGACGTAGTAACAACAAACGGAGAACGACATAAACACTAGACATGGAAGGACGTGTTTTGTTTACGTATGAATAACATCAATAAAACCATGAAATACAACTATCTAAACAGAATTCCCTAGTTATTCCATCTATAACTATGTTGTGCACTGTAGTGGTGTTATTTACCACCCATCATCATCAAAACACCCTACTACAGAATCAACACGATCTTACCTCTCAACAGAAGACACAAATAAAACAGGACTAAAATAACACAACTAACTTCTCTCAGAAAAAAAATATTTAATTATAATTAAAGATCAAACTGTTCGTCTGGTAACTTGGCCCGTAAAGAATAGTATTTGTTGTTTTTTTTAAATTTGTCGCTCCTGTTGTTCGTTTGCTTGTTAAATGCCTTGTTGGTCGAAACATTGCTGTATTTTGTCATTATTTTTGTAATTTATAAAACTACAGTACTTTGTGATTACGTGTTTTACCAAGAATAGTACCACTGCAACCTACAATACAATATCGTAAGAGGCGACTGATGTAGGCCCTGGGGATACTACCCTAGTAAACTAAAAGCAGTGAAAAATCGGATGTGCTAGCCTACTTGTAGGCGCAAAACTGCACAATGTACAATTACTTTTGGGCTCAGATCACATACAAATCATACAGAGTGGTTGACAAGTGGTGGATGTGGAGGGGAGCGTTAGAAGAAGAAGAAGATAAAACGTGGAGCAAATGCATTTTTTTACTAGCTCGCTGTCTACAAATGAAATTTTTTTATTAATTGTCACAGTAACATTAGCTTTTCCTCTTCTTCGGACGCTCCATATCGACCACTTGTTAACCACACTCTGTGATTTGTATGTGATACGAGCCTAAAGCGATTATACGTTGTGCTAGTTATGTGCCAACAAGTACTTCAGCACATCCAAATTCTGCTATGATTTTTATTTACTATGGTAGCTTCCCTAAGTCCCCTACCTTAGTCGCTTCTTATGACATATCTTGTAGGTTACAGTGTTACTATTATTTGCTCCTTTCGAGTCCTGGCAGCACACGGGAGAAAATTTGTTTTAATAGTCTAAATAAAATATGGAACTACAAGTTATATAGTATCAAAACTTAACTGTGAATTTTCAATTCAAATGTTGTATCAATCCTAACATATGCTAGCGAGAGTTGGAAAATGACTAAAGATATAGAAACAAGTTGAATGCATTTGAAAATAGATGTCTGCGAAAAATAATGAATATAAAATGGAACGAATTCAGGAGAAGTGATGAAATCAGAGACATGTCTGGTAAACCACTAGTGACAACTGTTATAAGAAAGAGAAGATGGAGATATGTTGGGCATGCCTAGAGAAGAAATTATCAACACACGCCAATGCAGGCATTGAAGTGGGATGCACAAGGTTCAAGAAAGAGAGGACGCCCGTGAACATCCTGAAACAAACTTTGCTGAGAGAGGCAAGAAATATCGGAGTCAATTCCATGGAAGAAATTAAGCGAGTTACCCAGGATATATCGGTATGGAGAAATTACTTGCAGGCCCTATGTAACGTATAACGGTAGTACAAGAGGAATATAAATAAATCGGAAAAAAGTGTCTTAAGGCGAAGGATTGATTTCATTACATCGGGGTTTCCCCATATGTCTACGCCCCTGTATTTTCTCCAATCTATTGTGCCACAAAGCGTCAATAGATTAAAGGGATTTCTAGAACGAGTCCTTGTGTGCGCTTCATAAATAGTGTCTTTTGCCGTCTCTGTTATCTCTGAGTTTCACCTTTTGTGTGCTGTCCCTTTGCTTTGTATCTGTTGTATCGGTGCAGCATTGCTCTTTGAGGCGCACTGTCTGTTGGTAATCTGCTTCTGTGTCAACCATTTAATTTGTTGTTTCTTGATGAAGTCTAGTACTGATGTTGTACCCTTTTTCCTGATGTCTTCATTTCTCAACCGGTTTCTTCTTGTTATTCCCAGCATTCTGCGTAGACACTTCATCTCTGTGTGACTAGTTTTCTTCCCATCATTTGATATCAGCGCCCAGGCTCGGCACTGATAGCATAATGTGGGGTGAAAGATTGTGTTGAATATTGCTCGTTTTGTGTTTATGGTGACATGTTTGCATTTTAATATTGGCACCATCGTCCTATGGTTTGATTTTCTTTGTTGCATCTATGTTGAATGTCGTAAGTTATTCTTCCGTTTGCTGAAAACATGCAATAGTCTCAAGTCTTTGACTTGTTTTAATGGGCGATTGTTGATAAAGATATTGGTATCATTTTCTTCACTAGAGATTATCATTACTTTGGTTTTGTCGGGGCGGCTCCGCCCCTGTACGCAGAAATGGATCCCCCATCTACCGAGAGCGTTGCACAAAGCCCGACATCCTCAGCCTCCGCAGCATTCTTAGGTATGTGATGAACAAATTTGGGAATAAGAACGATCTGCAAACGTCGTTTAGTACTTCACCATATAAACTTCTCGCTAACTATGAAGCTAGGAATTCAGTAGTAATAATAGCAGTGGCGGCTCGTCATTAAGGGCCAGTGGGCCCAGGCCCCATCAAAAATAATGTGTAACGTGCAATTTATTATTTAATTAATTAAAATATAACCTAATCCAAAACCATGATTTTCTCGAATATTTGTGCCTGGCCCCACCAACAAAAAAGATCACGAGCCGCCACTGAATAATAGCCACAAATATGGCACCTTTGTCTGAGTTTTGCCTTAGGGATTGTGTTCATTATCACAAGAGTCCATCGCGATTCAATATATCCTTCCTATGAATTGAGCTACAACTGTAGGCTAGATCCCCAAGTACAGGATCAGGGTGTTCTTTAGTCCAACCACTCAGCTACACCATCACCTAATCACTTGTATTACTTATTTGCATATCCTTTACAGGACTTTGCGAATCAACCCCAGCTTTGTAACGCTGTTTGTGATTTTCTAGGCATTATTACGTTCAGTAGTTTGACATTGCTTTCTGAACGGGTGGTGCTATCGTCCTTTTTGTAAACATCCACGAGAAACAATTTGCAACCAAATTCTCCGCAGCGTGATTCGAACTTAGAACGTCGGGGTTAATAGGCCGAGTCACTATCCCCTAGGCCACAGACGCTACCCATGTATTACAACTATACAACAACGCCATCACTCTAACCTCTTGACTACATCAGCACTACAACTACACAACTCCATCACGCTAATCACTTGAATACATCAGTATTACAACTACACAACTCCATCACTCTAATCACTTGACTACATCAGAACTACAACTACACAACGCCATCACTCTAATCACTTGACTACATCGCACTAAACTACAACATCTCCATCACTCAATCCATGACTACATCAGTATTACAACTACACAACTCATCCTCTAATCACTTCACTACATCAGAACTACAACTACAAACTCCATCACCTAATCACTTGGCTACATCAGCACTACAACTACACAACTCCATCACTCTAATCCCTTGACTACATCATAACAATAACCCTCTTGACCACATCAGCACTACAAACGCACAATCACACCATCACAAATTATTTTCACCCAAGCTAGTTTCAACTAATGAAATTTCCACGGCATGCGGTAAATAACGCAGAGTGTTAAGAACTTCATTATTGACGCTCCTAAAGATATGAATACAAAATATGAAGCAGTATTCATAATAAGAGTGATTGATAATATCACATTTGCCACCTTCATCTTTTGTTTAGAACGATTAACAAATCACCTGGAAATTCCATTGCTGAATCATTGCGATCCCCTGCAGATTTCTATATTAATTTGTCACCTCACAAATCTGGTGTATTAATGAGTCTGCTCGTAATTCAATATTTCAACACAGCGTGTTGCCACCAGTATTACGCACAATACAATATGATATTTATATTATATATGACATTGCTAATCTGCTAACAACTGCTAATGAACGGAAAATCATAACGACAGAGATGAGGTGTCTTAGAAGGTGTGACAATAAGAAACAAAATTAGAAATGAAGAAATCAGGAGACTGAATGTGAAACCAGTTATGCAATTTATAAAAGAACAACAGATTAAATGGTTTGGACACCTGACCAGAATGCCCTGATATCGCCTACCACAGTGAGCCACACAGAAAAAGTAGAATGAGTACAAGGCAAGAGGAAGAACACGAAAAAGATGGAGCGACGGCATCAAGAACAGCCTTACGAACATGAATATCAGCTTACAAAGTGCCTTAACAAGCACACACAAGAGCACTACGTTTTACCCCAACACTTCTATAAAGAAGTCAATGGTGGAAGAGAAGAACAAGCACACACAAGATCACTACGTTTCACCCCCAACACTTCTATAAAGAAGTAAATGGTGGAAGAGAAGAACAAGCACACACAATATCACTTCGTTTCACCCCCAACACTTCTATAAAGAAGTCAATGGTGGAGAGAAGAAGAACAAGCACACACAAGATCACTTCGTCTCACCCCCAACACTTCTATAAAGAAGTAAATGGTGGAAGAGAAGAATAAGCACACACAAGATCACTACGTTTCACCAACAACACTTCTATAAAGAAGTCAATGGTGGAAGAGAAGAAGAAGAAGATTGCTAAGCTGGACGTGTCTGTAAATATATATATATCAGTGGCGGCTCATCAGTAAAGACCAGTGAGGCCGGGTCACACTAAGAATAATGTATGGCCTGTTTTTATTATTTTATAAATTAAAATATTGCAAACAAAAACCATGATTTATCCGGAAAAAATGTCTGGCCCCACGAACAAAAATGATCACGATCCGCCACTGATATATATATATATATTGGTTATTGGTTACTAAACTGACGTCACTGCCCTCGAGTAGACCCATAGGTGCACAGTCTCCCCAAACATATATCAAAGAGTATACATACTGATGGTTCCCGTGGCTCGCTGATTAAACACACCTCTCACTGTGCCCCTCAGGATTCAATTCTAATTGTACAACTGGTAACTCCAAACTGCTTAAATCGCTGGATCGATTCAACATCTATTTTAGTATCCTCATCCAGCAGACAGTCACGAAGAGACCGAAGAATATGCCCCTTATCCATCTTCAACTCCCCAACAATCGATGCTGTTGATGCAAGCCTGTCCGCTCTGTCATTGGCGTAAACACCCGCATGCCTAGGACAGTATATATATATATATATATATATATAATAATAATAATAACTCCTCTCGTACCGTTATACATTACATAGGGCCTGCAAGTCATTTCTATATCCTGGGCAACTCGCTCAATCTCCTCCATGGAACTGAGACCGATATTTCCTGCCTCTCTCAGCAAAGTTCGTTTCATGGTCTCCTTAGGTCGACCTCTCTTTCTTGAACCCTTTGCATCCCACTTCAATGCCTGCTTTGATATTCGTTGATCATTTCTCCTCAAGGTGTGCCCAACATATCTCCATCTTCTCTTTCTTATAATAGTTGTCACTAGTGGTTGACCAGACATGTCTCTGATTTCATCACTTAATATATATATATCATCATCATTAATATCATCATCATCACTGATGACCGTGTGTTATCGGGCCCTCAAGAGAGCAAAGAAAAGTACACTGAGATCTACACAGCATGTCGTAAAGGCGACTAAAGTGGGGATTGGTGTTGGGCTGGCTACTCTATACAGTAGAACATTTTAGCCACAAAATCCAACCAACCATGAACGGGTCACATCAAAATAAAATAATAGCTGTGCCAATAAAGAGGAAAGGAAGGTCTTCAAGAAAAGGTATCATCTTCTTCTTCTTTGCGTTCGTTCTTTACAACCAATTTTAATCACTCTTTGTGATATGTCTGATCTTTACCAAGAACGTGTTTGGTTATTGGTTATTGGTTATTGGTTACTAAACTGACGTCATTGCACTCCGGGCAAACCCATAGGTGCTCAGTCTCCCCAACAGATATCGAAGAGTATGCATACTGATGGTTCCTGTGGCTCGCTGATTAAACACACCTCTCACTCTGCCTCCCAGGCATCCAGTTCGACTTGAACAAAGGGTAATTCCAAACTGCTTAAATCGCTTGATCGATTCAACATCGATTTTAGTGTCCTCATCCAACAGAGAGTCTCGAAGAGACCGAAGAATATCCCCTTATCCATCTTCAACTCCCCAACAATCGATGCTGTTGATGCAAGCCTGTCCGCTCTCTCATTACCGTAAACACCCGCATGCCCAGGACAGTATATCCACGTAAGCCGCTGGAGGTTAGAAACTTCTATAGACGACATCCCCTCATACCGAAACCTGCCCTTCTGGATCTTGTGAAGCATCGACTGAGAGTCAGATACAACAACTGCCCCAGTAAATGAAGTCCCAGAAATCCAATGGAGGGCAGCAGTAACGGCCTCAACCTCCATCCTCATACTAGAAGTAGTTGTCCTGTATGCCCCACTTCGCTCTGCAACAACCCTACCATGCGCATTAGCCAAGAAACCCCAGCCCGATTTCTCACCACGTTGAACCGACCCATCGGTATATACAACAACATCATCATCCCTTGCATGATCTTCTATCAGCTGCTTAACTGCGAGATCAGCCTTCATGTTGCCCCAATCTCTACATTCTCTTCCAAGAGTAATGATAACGTTGAGATAGTTCATCATGCTTCCATCTGTTGGGATCCATTCTTCCCCTTTTGGTAGAGTCGCAACCGTTGTCACCTGGCCAATCGTTCTCTCAGCCTGGGCCATCCACGACATGCCACGCTTGATTCTCGTGCCCTTAACATCATTAGTGTTCTTGTGAAGTGGATGTCTCTTATCCGAAGTAACCCGCATATATGTCTTGGTTTGGGCGATTGCATGACGGGAGCGTAGTGACGGAAGGCCAAGCATATATCTCATCTTCACAATGGGGGTATCTCTAGTGCAGCCCAGAACTATACGCATACCTTCATTCTGAACCCGTTCGAGTCGTTCACATTGTGATCTTGATATCGTAAAAATTCCGAGTCCGTAATCTACCACTGACATTACCAGTCGATCGAACAAAGGGCAAGTAGTCTCTGCTCAAGGTGTGCGGCCACCATAACTTTGATAGCCGCAAGACCACGCTTGCACCGTTGTATCGTCTGTTCAATATGGTGTTTGAAAGATAGACTACGATCAAGGTTATTCCAAGATAGCGAAGCCTGTCTCTGCGCTCGATGGTATGTTCATCAAAGATTACACAGGGTAGGTCAGCCTTGACGATGTGATTATTCAACGAGCACCACAACATACACGCTTTTTCAGGATTGACCTGAGAGCGAGACTCTCTACACCAACCCGAGATGGTATGCAATGTTTTCTGAATGTCGTCAACCATCTCTCGTCTATCTGACCCAGTCCTATATATTAAGATATCATCTGCAAATGTCAATGTCCGACCCAATCCGATTGGCTGAATTTTAGCTACATTTGCTGTGTAAATATTAAACAACACGGGTGATAGAGGAGAACCTGGGGTAATCCCGGGCATATACGAGCAGGATCCGATGTCCATGTTAAGAACCTGTTTACGTTGCACATTGGTTTGGTAGGCCCTAAACGCATAGACTTCTACACGTTTAGGACACATGCATCCGATTTCAGCCAAACCTCCTTAGTCGCCTCTTACGACATGCGTGGCAGGTAACAGTGGTTATATTCTTTACACCCCAAATTTTGGGCCCCGGTTACCACTTGGGCAAAGAAGAAGAGCTGGAGGGAGCTACAGGACATAGCTGGAGATATGAAGACGTGGCCTGAGTTAGTAGACGGCCTATGCCTAATTCCGAGTTAAAAAAGGCATGAGAGATAGAGCGAGAGTGTGTCAACGCATGCGTGTACACATGTGTGTATTTTTTTTCCGATCCAGAAGCACTTGAGCTTTTCAGCTCTTCGGCTCGTGCCATGGACATCGTAACCCTTCGGTTCGGTGCCACGAACACCGTAAATCTGGGGAATCTGTGGCTTTTTCTGCCATCCGCGGAATTGAACCCGCACACACAGAGGGATAGTCACCCGTCGTCCAACGCGCTACGAACACGCTGGGCAGACGGACAGCTGAAGTGCTTCTAGAACGGGAAAAAATTTTTTTTTTTAAATGGAGTTATTTTCGTGATTTTTCGATTGAATAATCATTTAAAATTTGAATTCTGCATTTAAATTCATCTTATGCCCATCTTACACAATCCATATTTTCATCAATTTTCTATTTCATGTATATAATCATTTGAAAATTGACCATCTATGACAGAAATATTTATTCATTTTCTATGTCAAAGTGAAAATATAGCATGTATATATATATATGGGAAGTGGGTGGGGCGGGGGGCGTTGGCAAACTGTTATAATGGGGAGGGCGACGTTACAAAGTTTATGTCGTGAAAAGTGGGCGGTGGGCCGAAAACGTTTGGGAATCTATGCTCTAGAGCAACCACCCATTGACTACTTCATTTGACCGTTGTGTGATTTTCCCTAGAGAAGGTACTGAGCGATCACCTGCACGGACAAACGAATTACGTTCGTTCAAACGATCAATTTTGGCTTTTTATTTTGTCTTTTACCGCGTCTGTTTATGTATGTGCACATTTATGTGCGCCGTAGAAATATCAAAGGCGTTTTTTTAGCAGTTTACAGGATAGCTTTTTGAAACTAGTTTGACGGCACTTATCTCAAATAGATATAATTTGTGAAATTACTCAGATGTCTTTGATGTTGTCTTGGTAACGTAAAGTTGAGTTAGAAGTTTTCTGATCAATATGATAGACTTGGCCTTCTTTCTGAGATTCAGGTTGTTGGGTAGAGAGTTCTGGAATGTTGTTGTTGTGTGAGGGTTTGGTAATTCGAGTTGAGAGAATAGTTGAGTGGTTAGAGTGATGGAGTAGCGAACTGGCTAGAGTGATGGAGTAGCGAATTGGTTAGAGTGATGATGTAGTTGAATGCTTAGAATTATGGTGCGGGTGTGTGGATAGAGTAATTGCGTGGTTGTGTGGTTAGGGTGATGCTGTGGTTTTGTGGGGCTAGAGGGATGGTGTGGTTGCGTGGTTAGAGGGATGGTGTGGTTAGAGTGATGGTGTGATTGTATGGTTGTGTGATTAGAGTGATGATGTGGTTGTGTAGTTAGATTGATGGTGTGGTTATGTGGTTGGAGTGATGATGTAGTAAAGTTATTAGTGTGATGGAGTCATAAAGGGATTAAAATGATGGTTTAGTTATGTGGTTAGATCGCTAGTGCAGTCAAGCAGCTAGAGCGGCGGTATGGTCAAGTGGTCAGAGCTCTGGGGTTTGCAAGTGAGAGAATCACTATGTGGAGACGTCAGTAGCTCCATACAAGAGACAACTTAGTAAAATTTGGTCGTAATCTAGTAGCTAGTGGCGTCTGTGGCTTGGGGATAGGACTCGGTCTAATAACCTCGATGTTCTGAGTTCGAATCACGCTGCGGACAGTTTGGTTGCAAATTGTTTCGCGTGGATTTTTACAAAGAACGATGGCACCACCCGTTCAGAAAGCAATGGCAAACTACTGAACGTAATAATGCCTAGAAAAATCACAAATAGCGTTAAAAAGCTGGGGTTGATTATCAAAGTCCTGTAAAGGATATGCAATTAACTTAAATATAGTAGCTGGGTACCTGAAGTAGATTTATCGTTAGTCTCACTTCAATTCTGTCTTTGGTATTCTTTGACCATTTATTCTCACAGTATACTCAACATATCTCCATCTTCTCTTTCTTACATAAATTATTACTTATGTTGGGATATCTGCGGCTAAGTGGTTACGCCCTTTACCTTGTGAGTCGAAGGTCGTGGGTTCGAGTCTGGACCGCGCCATTCTGTTCACAGTTTTTTCCAGAGACCCCTAGGATTGTTGCTGGAGCTAGAAGTTCGTGCTTTGTGCAATGCTTTCTGCAGTGGCGTGATTTCTGCGGAGAGGGACCGAGCCATATGGGTAAAACCCGGTGCAATTAAGTCAATCTTTCGGCTTTAAAACCCTTTTACTATTACTTATGGTTCACAAAATATTTCTCTGATTTCATCACTTCTCCTGAATTCGTTCCATTTTATGTTCATTATTTTGTCGCAGACATCTAATTTCAAATGCATTCAACTTACTTTCTACAGGGTGGGCCAAAAATAATGAGAACATCGAGTAACATACGCGTTATTTAGAAATGTTATTTAATTTAATTATATTGTTTCATGTAATTTTGTTTGCCAAGTATTTAGCTAATTAGAAATAATGTTCAATTTTTCTAAGCATCGACACCACTCTTTTAATCAGAATACGGTTGTCCGCAGTAATTTTTGTAATTCTTGGTAACAAATTTAAACCTGCATATGTAAACAATTGACATATTAAAAATCAAAGATTGTGCCCGGAAATTGTCGAAATAAAAACATCATATAGCTAAATAGGTAAGTAAATGAGTAAATAATTGAAGCTATTATGGATACAGTTAAAACAATTTTGATGTCATTATATTACTTTTTTACGAAATGTTCTCATTTTCACAGAGGACGGAAAACTCGATAGAGAAATAGAGACAAGGTGACAAAAGCAAATGCAGTGACCTACCAGCTGGCACCATTACTACAACACCCAAAGATCAAGATGGAAGTGAAACGACAGATGATAAAAAATATTTTCCTACCAACACTTTGTTACCAGTGCCAAACTTGGTCTCTTACAGCAACACATCACAGAAAGCTCACCACGTGTGAAATGAAATGCTTGAGGAAGCAGTGGGAGTCACCAGGAAAGACAGACTACGAAATGAGGACATCAGAAGCAGAGTTGGCATAACTTCATGCATCGAATACATCGAAAGACAACAAATGCAGTGGTTTGGGCATTTAATGAGAATGAAATACAACCAACCACCAATAACAGCATACAATAAAAAGAGATGGGTACTAGAGCTAAGGAAGACCAAGAAAAAGATGGATAGACAATATCAAGACCACACTACATGAACACGGATACAACACAACAAGGGCGACTCATCTGGCCCTAGAACGCAAATTAAAGCTCCCATCCCTACGCTTAAAGACAAGTGGACAGCCAACTACATCTTCCACCTGGGAATAGACAATAGATAATAGTTCTTATTTTTTTACCCCACCCTGTATATCTTTAGTTATTTTCCAACTCTCTCTCTGTCATATGTTAACTCTATTGCTCTTTAAGTCACTTTACCTCTAGACACATTTAGTCTGTAATGTACACTATATTACCCAGTAGACTACCTTTTCGTATCTTACAAAATAAATTAGACTGAGCTAGGTTCTTAGAGAAGCTACCCTAGTAAATAAAATACATCGCAGAAATCGGATGTATTGGCCTGCTTATAGGCGCTTAACTAGCAGAACGTACAATCAATCTTAGCCTCGCATCACATACAAATCACAAATAGTGGTTAACAATGGTGGACATGACCGAATAGCTGAGAATCATCGTATTGTTGAGTCACAGAGAAAACGAGCAGCGCGAAAGACAGAGCACACAACACGCACATGTCTAACCTTGATCATGTATGCCCACCGTGGTCGGGGATTCTGTTCTAGGATTGGACTCACATCACCTGCACACACCAGAGAGGTGCAACAGTACACGTCTGAGATTGTTGTCATCATCGCTTGCGATGGACGGCTATTATATACATAATATTTATTAAATTAAATATTTATCATCAGGAACCACGAACAATATTCAAATCTGGAAACACTTCTGAAGACGGATAAGGCATGCCTGTATAGTGGGGGACGCCCGTCTGCCCAGCGTGTTCGTAGCGCGTTGGACTACGGGTGACTATCCCTCTACGTGTGCGGGTTCAATTCCGCGGGATGGCAGAAAAAGCCACAGATTCCCCAGATTTACGGTGTTCGTGGCACGAACCGAAGGGTTACGATGTCCATGGCACCGAGCCGAAGAGCTGAAAAGCTCAAGTGCTTCGATGGAAAATGGTGGGGGACTGATAATAAGAAAGCAAGTCTTCGCGCAAAAATCAGTGAAAAGCGGCATACAAGACACCCTGACTACACCTGAATTTGTTGCGAGCAAATCCAAGAAGAAGAAGACGAAGCTCGTCATGAATAACAAATTTAAAACAGCGTGCATAAATAAATAAATAATATACAACAAATAGCTTACTTCAAAACAATAAAACACAATTGTTAGTCATGTCCATTCAACTTGTTCATATGAATGTTCACATAAACACACGATTTCATGTTCAAGTCCCACAGAAATAATGATTGAGAAGTGTAGAAATGTCCGCTGGCGTTGTGTGAGACATTTCAACAACAGTGTTGTTACTACAACTACATTCAGCCAGCCTATAGTTATATGACAAAGAAATGTTGCAGGTAGTTGAAAATTACCTTCTTGAAATGTGTGCGTCGTGATTTGATGTATCTTACATCGTTTTTGTGTACATTTTTGTTTGTAAATGTTGAATTTATTCAATCTATCTACTATCTCTCTTTCTCTCTCTTCTCTCTCTATCTATCTGTCTGCCTGCCTGCCTGCTGCCTGTCTGTCTGTCTGTCTGTCTGTCTGTCTGTCTGTCTGTCTGTCTGTTCTGTCTGTCTGTCTGTCTGTTGTCTTCTCTATCTTCTATTTTCATCTATCTATCTATCTATCTATCTATCTATCTATCTATCTATCTTCTTCTTCTTCTCTTCTATCTTCTATCTTCTATCTATCTATCTATCTTCTATCTATCTATCTCTATCTCTAATTTCTATCTATCTATCTATCTATCTATCTATCTATCTATCTATCTTTTCTACTTCTATCTATCTATCTATCTATCTATCTATCTATCTATCTTCTATCTATCTTCTTCTATCTATCTATCTATCTATCTATCTATCTATCTATCTATCTATCTATCTATCTATCTATCTATCTATCTATCTATCTATCTTCTTCTTATTCTTCTATCTTCTCTATCATCTGTCTGCCTGCTTCTGCCTGCCTCTTCTGTCTGTCTTCTTCTATCTATCTCATCTCTCTATCTATCAAATCTATTCTATCTATCTATCTATCTATCTATCTATCTATCTATCTATCTATCTATCTATCTATCTATCTATCTATCTCTATCTCTAACTTTCTATCTATCTATCTATCTATCTATCTTCTATCTTCTATCTATCTATCTATCTATCTATCTATCTATCTATTCTCATCTATCTATCTATCTATCTATCTATCTATCTATCTATCTATCTATCTATCTATCTATCTATCTGTCTGTCTGTATGTACTATCTATCTATCTCTCTTTCTTCAATCTGTCTCCTCCTCCTCACTCCTGCTCTTCTGTCATCTTATCTATCTATCTCTCTACTCTTATCTATCTATTTCTATCTATCTATCTATCTACTCTATCTTATCTATCTATCTATCTATCTCTACTTTCTTCATCTATCTCATCTATCTCTACTTCTATCTATCTCAATTCTTCATCTATCTATCTATCTATCTATCTATCTATCTATCTATCTATCTATCTATCTATCTATCTATCTATCTTATCTATCTATCTATCTATCTTATCTATCTATCTATCTATCTATCTATCTATCATATCTATCTATCTATCTATCTATCTATCTATCTATCTATCTATCTATCTATCTATCTATCTATCTATCTTCTAACTTCTTCTAATCTATCTATCTATCTATCCATCATATATCTATATCTAGACGTATAACTAGCAGAACGTAGCCACGCTCTAAGACGCAAATCATATTTCGGTAACAAAGAGTGATTTAACGAGTGGTTGATGTAGACAAATGAGAAGGAGAAGAAAGGAAGACGTTCAAATCTTGGATTGATGTATAAACTTGTGAAGTGAAACTCTGCAGTGTGTTACCACATCTTCTCATTTAGGACTTACTACGTTACCCGTAGCGCCTTAGTCGTTACTCTCGTTACACTGTTCATCATCATTAGATAGCTTGTCCTGAGCAGAACTTTGCCACCCCAACAGTCCTTCGGAATGTCTATCTCTCCTATGCAGATGCCCTGCTTCTGCAGCAGGCATGCTCAAACCATCAGTAACATCCTGAATTCATCTTCTCCTCTGTCTTCCTCTTCTCCTCTGTTTTCCTCTTCTCCTCTGTCTTCCTCTTCTCCGTGGTCTTCCTCTTCTTCTCTTTGTTGGGATGCCTCCTTCCAATATGGTCTTCTCCAGCCCTTCATGTATTTTTATATATCCAAAATACTTAATTTTCTCTTTCTTATTTGTAGCATTAGCCAGTTATCTTTGATATCAGTCAGTTATCTTTGACATCAGTCAGTTATCTTTGACATCAGTCAGTTATCTTTGACATCAGTCAGTTATCTTTGACATCAGTCAGTTATCTTTGACATCAGCCAGTTATCGTTGATATCAGTCAGTTATCTTTGACATCAGTCAGTTATCTTTGACATCAGTCAGTTATCTTTGACATCAATCAGTTATATCTTTGACATCAGACAGTTATCTTGACATCAGTCAGATATCTTTGACATCAGACAGTTAAACCTGATATCAGTCAGTTATCTTTGACATCAGTCATTATCTTGACATCAGTGTTATATCTTGACATCAGACAGTTATCTTTAATCAGTCAGTTATCTTTGACATCAGACAGTTATCTTTGACATCAGTCAGTTATCTTTGACACAGATCAGTTATCTTTGACATCAGTAAGTTATCTTTGACATGAGACAGTTATCTTTGATATCAGCCAGTTCGACGCTTTTATTCACTAGGAAGCTTCTATGTGTCTCTACATCAGTCGCTTCTTACGGCATGCCTTGTAGATCACAGTTATGTTATGTTATGCAATCGACATCAGGGCACATGGGGCATTCCCATTCGTGCTCTGCCCTCTACTGCAGCAGCCATCCAAAGTCAATTTGCTCACCGTACCCATGAGAAGTTGATTACTATATTTTCTCTCTACCACGAAGACGACACTGTCTGGCATGTCCAAGCTTAATGCCTAATTCTCAAACTCGTTCCAGTGTCTGAGACTTGCCCTTGTCACATAATTGAGAGCGTACCGCATTGATGATATCGGCTCTGTCCATACTTCTGCCTGCTTGAAACGGGGCCATTGTTTGCAAGAGAGTCAGCACGCTCGTTACCCTGCATTCCAGCATGTCCAGGTGTGTACAGCCAAGCCATTTTCTTAAGATATGTAGATCACAGTGTTACTATTCTTTGCTCCCCTTGCGAGCCACGTCAACACACGGGCGCTAGTAAAGATATTACGTTTGTCTTTCGGAATTTAGCAAATCGATTCTCAATTTCTGGCTGAAGTAATGAAGCTGCTGGCACTAAACCTTGCGATGTTAAGTGTTCTCGTGTCTTACTAATTAAAGCAATCTCGATGTAATTATAACATTACGTTCAATTGTATGGAAACAATCTTGCGCCCGTATGTTGCAAGGGTCGCAAGGGTAGCAAAGTAGTAACACTTCGACCTACGAGGCATGTCGTAGAGGCGACTGAGATAGAGGCCTACGGAAGCTACCTAGTAAATAAAAGCGTTACATAAATTGAATGTGCTGGTTCCCGTGCGTTGCCGGGGCTGACAAGAGAAGCAAAGAATAGTACAATTGCAACCTAAAATGCATGTCGTAAGAGGCGACTGATGTAGGCCACAGCCAACTCTAGATATCTAGCCCAGACTGTGTGTTCTATGGCCTGGATCAGAAAAGGGGGCCGGAAATTATAGATGTTTGATAGAACACTGCAAGCTTTTTACAATTTTACTCAATTCTGTGAGTCTATGCTTATTTATTGGTGAAAAATATTCATAATACAGTTGAACTCCAATATCGTCATTAATCCGTTCCCGAGGGGATGATGAATATCGAAAAAGACGAATATCGAACAATTTTTTCCCATAGGAATTAACTAAAAATGGATTAATTCGTTCCCGGCCTCGAATATTGCGTATCTATTCTATAACAAAATAAATTTTCACTTGAGAATCGATTTCCGAAATAATTTCAAACACTGTACAATTTAACTACAGCACATATTAACCAGCGTACTGCCATAAATAATACGTAATATGCACTGTGTAGGCCTACATAAATACATGTAGTACACTAAACACAAATAAAATTTTTAAAAGAAATTTACCTTTTGGATGAGAAAAACAATGATTCTTATTAAGAGTTTTATTTTTAAGGTTACAGTACTACGTAGGTTATTTTTCGTCGGAAGATGAGTCACCTTCCATTACGTCATCAAGCAATGTCACTTCAGGAGATTGATTGATTCCAGACGATTCGCCAACATTTACAGATGATTCACCAGCACTCGTTTTTTTTAAGAATTTATCCAAGGTTGATTGTTTTGTTCTGTTCTTTAGAATTTTTCTAAAGTGTCCAAACACGTCGTCATCAAACGAATTGATACGTTGGTTTACAATAGCGATGTTTGGATGCCATTTCTCAATAAAAACTTGCATTTTCCCCACGTAGTTAACCATTCCTTTATTTCACCACTTGAAACTGGGCCATCGTCTTTTTCCTCGTCTGATGAAATTTCTCTTACCGCTTCAACTTCCTGTTCTTTATGAAGTTCGAGTAGCTCCTGTGTGGTCAAATCCGTTCTATGTCCCTCTACCAATTCTTCGACATCTGCGTTGTCAATCTCCAATCCCAGGGATACCCCCAAAGCAACAATTTCATCAGACGAGGTGTTCGCCTACGATGTCTATGAGGGTTTTCACTCGGCATTGAGACATGTGCTGCTGCTATTGACCTTGAAGATGCCTATAATAGAGTGCCGTTGCATTTTTTAATGGTGCAGCTGACTGAACTCAATATCAGCCCATTCCTCCTCAATTGGATCTTTGCGGCCCTCTTCCAGCGAAAGATAGTGTTTAAATGTGGCAGTTGGGCGTCATCACCAACAACAATCCACCTGGCTTACCACAGGGGTCACCATTATCTCCGGTGTTGTTCAATGCCTATACTGTGAGCATCACAAAGAGCAGATCACGGGTAGAGGAAGGACAATGTCATATGCAGATGATGTGTAGGTGTATCGTCAGGGCAAGGATAGAGAACAGCTTGTGGAGGAACTTCAGTCAGAACTCGACCGCATAGGTAGATATTGCGTTGAAGCAGGAGCATTGGTCAACCCCACAAAAGCAGCGGTGACATGGTTCTCTTTAAACAACCACATCGTCCACACTCCAACACCATCTGTGGTTTTGTGTTCAGAGGTGGTGGAGCGGTCTCAGTCTATGAAATACCTGGGGCTGCGTTTTGATCGTAGTCTAGCTTTTACGGAACACATAGCTCATATGATAATGAAGGCGAGGAAAGGTTTGCTGGCGATGAGGGTAATGGCTGCGGCAGATTGTGAACAGCGCCATCTTTGTCTTTATACCAGGGTCTGGTCCTTTCTGTGCTTGAGTATGCGCTGGCGATCCTGACTCTCAGTCATAGTCAGATATAACGACTGGAAAGAATACAGAACGAGGCAATGCGCATTATACTTGGTTGCTCTAAAGACACGTCGTGCAGGGCGCTATCTCCTTGACTATCCTACTATGGAGTATAGAATACTGATGAGCCGTGCACGAGCATACCTTCGAGTCAATGCTGACACACATCATCCTCTGCACTTGGAAATAAAGAGACAAAAAGGAAATAGGTTAAAAGAGGAAAATCTTGGATGAGTCAGGCCGAGGACTGTATTGAGCAGGTGTGTACACTTGAAGATATTGATCCCGGTGAAGAATGGATACCAGTGCCAGCAGGTATCGCTACATCCTTTTCTGTATGCATCGAACTTGATAAAGAATGCAGGCAACACAACCCACTTGTCGGGGAGGCAGAGGTTCAGGCATTAATTTCTGAGAACGCATCTGAGCATGATGTAATCATTTATACGGATGGTTCGGTGATTCGACATGTGCGGAGCTCGTGGACTTTCACTGCTCAGGTCGGAGGTGATGTTGTGAAGGAAGACAGTGGTGGTTTTGCCGTGACTACGAGCAGTCTCACTATGGAAATCATGGCGGTTACCAAAGCGATAATTTGGCTAGAATCACCGACTTTTATCCATGCATGTTTTCTCAGTGACTCAATGAGTATGCTCAGAAAGATTGAAACAGGATGGGCTAGGAGACATTGGATAGAATCGCTGGGGAGGTCTAAGCTGACAAAGATCAGTTTTATTTTTGTGCCAGGGCATGCAGGTGTAAGGGGAATGAACGTGCGGATAGGCTTGCAGGTATGGCTGCTGTCCAAAGCGGACGAGCAATGGACCAGGCTGATATTATAAATTCCTTAAGGAGAGAGGGCGTGTACATGATTCACGTAATAGTGGTGAATCCACAACACTAACCAGACTGCAAGAACTCAAAGTTAAGTGTGGTGTAGCTCGACAAGAACGCTATGCTGGCAGACAAAGAAGAATTGTAAACCAACAAAGAACCGGTGTCGTTAGTCGCCACACGGTGATGGACATACTGAGGGAGAGATCGGAGCACTTATGGACTAATTTGTTCGACGTGCAGTGATGGTGATCCGACGACTAAACTAAACTAAACAATGTCATCAACAACTGGCTGTTCTTGAAAACCATCAAAGTCTCTTTCTGATACACAATCTGGCCATACGTTTTTCCATGCAGAATTCATTGTTCGGGTGGTGACTTCGTTCCATGCTTTATCAATTAGCCTTAAACAATGTAGGATATTAAAGTGATTTTTCCCAAAATCACGCAATGTAAGCTCAGTCTCTGACGTGACCTCAAAACATCTTCGAAACAGTGCTTTCGTATACAGTTTCTTAAAGTTAGAAATTACTTGTTGGTCCATGGGTTGAATCACTGGAGTTGCCCAACGTGAGGTTTGAACCAAATCCATAGATAAGCTGGGTAATTGATAATCCATGGAAGATTATAATATGCTGTAGAGTTATTAATTCATCAATATGATCTTGGGAAACTCAGAAAGATCCTACGAATACCATGGACAGAAAAAAAGAAAGAACACTGATGTCCTGAAAGAACTAAATGTTAAAGAGAATTTGCTGATAAACAACATACTATACAGAAAAATTAGATACTTTGGTCACATCAAGTGTCACGATGGCCTGGAAAGAACAATTCTAGAGGGCAGGGTCCCAGGACGCAGAGGCAAACCAAGAAGAAGATGGCTACAAGATATTAAAGAAACCATGAACATGACCATCGACGAAGTGGGTGAACTGGCAAGAGACAGAGAGAATTTCAGATGTGCTGCAAAGAGAGCAACGTTCTATAAAGGATACGCACCTTGATGATGATTTGTGGAAGTTATGGATAAGGATTATGTGATGCTTTCATACCCATGATGTTATTCTTTTGTAGCCTGTAGGAACCTACTTTGTGTTACCAGAGCCAAACATGGACAATGAGCAAAGCGCAGTCTCAAAAAATAACAACATGTGAATAGTTACCAACAACATCAGAAAAGACAGTCACCAACAACAGCATAAGAAAGAAAGTTGGCACAGAAACTTGCTTGAATTACATTGAGAAACAAAGAATCAAGTGGTTTGGCCACTTAATAAGAATGCATCCAAATTCAACAGTATACAAAGTGTTCTACAACAGAACATCAAGAAAGAAGGCGAGAGGAAGACCACGAAAAAGATGGTTAGATGGCGTAGCAGAATCCTGTAAAAGAGCAAAATTAACAATCCCCCAAGTCACCAGAACAGCGCAAGACAAAAACAGAAAACCACGACACTGGGCAACAGCCCGGTAACAGTGTGACGACACTGAGCAACACCCCGGTACCAGTGTGACGACAAAAGAAGAAGAAGCCCGTAGAACAAAAGAGCCTGCCCTAGGTGCCTAAAAACTGGGTTTAACGTACAGTCGTTTTTCTCAACGAGTAATTATACAGGGTGTTCAAGATAAAAGTAGCCCCATTGACAAATCAAAAGTTGCCAGTTACGTATTGCGTGGTGTCTATTTACTATTTAAACCGGTTCTGACTAGCTCATCCTACGTCACATTTGTTCATCGCCCCTTTACGTTATAATAATAATAATAATAATAATAATAATAATAAGGCCCATAACCCGTTATGGTCGTAGGGGTGTAACTGTGGATACATCAGCACAAAAACACGCCATGAGTCACTGTCTTCATTCCTCGAGCGAGTGTGGAGAAACACTGTCCGACCAGTTCTGATGTTCTCAAACCAGGATTTTCTCTTCCTCTTCTTCTTCCACCTCAACTGTTCCTGTAGGATAATCTTAGAGAGTGACATGTCTCATCACATGCCCGAACCACGAAGTTTACGCCGTTTTCACGATTGTCAAGAGTGGTACTTGTCGACCTGCAAGGTTATTTATTTGGTCTCTTACATAAATGTTCGTCGACCGCAGGACACATCAACAAAGGCATCACTTATTCATGGACATGAAGAGTTACCAGAGTCATTGACTCATGAAGAGCTACCAGAGTCATTGACTCATGAAGTGCTACCAGTCATTGACTCATGAAGTGCTACCAGAGACATTGATTCATGAAGTGCTACCAGTCATTGACTCATGAAGTGCTACCAGAGACATTGACTCATGAAGTGCTACCAGTCATTGACTCATGAAGTGCTACCAGAGACATTAATTCATGAAGTGCTCCAGTCATTGACTCATGAAGTGCTACCAGAACATTGACTCATGAAGTGCTACAGAGTCATTGACTCATATGACTGAAGTAGTGAAAGCCGAAAACCTGGATGAGAAAGTCAGGGCGGCTCGTCAATAAGGGCATTGGGCCGCCACCAATAATCGAAAGGTGGAATAACTTCCGGAATAGCAAATACTAAAAAGCCATGATTTTTCCGAAATGTGTGTCTGGCCCCACCAGAAAATGACCACGAGCCGCCCCTGAGAATAGTATAATAAGAACTGAAAGAAACAATCAAGGCTGAAACACAATACAGAGAAATATCAAGAATATAGAAGAATTGTGTTCATTTGTTGCTGCCAAGCGTCATGGCCATCATAGGCTAGGAGAGAGATAGAGAGATAGAAAATAGAGAGCGAGAGAGAGAGAGATAGATAGAAAGAAATATAGTAGATAACGGTATGAGATGAGTTTGTTTTGTTTTGTTTTTCGATCCGAAGCACTGAGCTTTCAACTCTCCGGCTCGGTGCCATGGACGTCGTAACCCTTCGGTTCGGTGCCACGAACACCGTGAATCTGGGAACCTTGGCTTTCTGCCAGCCAGCGGAATTGAACCGCCATAACAGGGGGCTTGCCACCCGTCGTCCAACGCGATACGGACACGTTGGGCTGGCGGGCTGTGAATAATAAGCCATGCATATGACTCAAAAAATTTGATTTCGGTAAAAACAATTTGTAGAGAGAATTTGAACGCAATAATGATAACGCTATTTTGTAGCTTGTTGTGAGATCTTCATGTTCATAGCTGAGATATTTAGTACTGACTTATGGCCTAACGAAAAGAGACTAAATCGACAAGTCCTTATGTGGTCACCAGTTGGGAAAAGAAAACGTGGAAGACCTAAGACCACTCTTCGAAGAACCATCCAACAAGAAAGTAAACTATTGGGATGTAAAACCATACAAGATCTATAACTGCTAGCAAAGAACCGTATCACATGGAGATCTAAAACCTCTGCCCTATGTGCCGCCTTTGGCACGAAAGGAACAAACTAACTAACTATTACCTAGAGAAGCAATTCATTGTTACTACATTTTCCAAAATATTATGTAACCGTAAATTGCTTATTAGTTCCACCCATGTGTTAGGAGAAGCAAATAATAAGAACACTGTAACCTACAAGGCATGTCTGAAGAGGCGACTGAGGTAGTGGCCTAGGAAAGCTACCATATTAAATAAAAAGAGTCGCAGATATCGGATGTGCTGGTATACTTGTAGGGGCATAACTAGCACAACGTACAATCACACTTAGGCTCAGATTACATACAAATCACAACAAGTGGTTTAACAAGTGATTGATATTGAGTGTTTGAAGAAGAAGAAGCGTATTGGTTCAAAGACGTTCTTGAGTCCCACATCGCTACGATAGGGTACGCATCCGTCACTATGAGAACCACTGTTTTAATTTTTAAGAAACGTAAATATGTTTTCTGGTTGCCATGGTTGCATGTATGATAAGATTGTTGTTATAATACACGGCTATTCGGAGCAGACAACAATTGATGACGTATTGCACAAACAGAACAAAGTTTTGAATATCAGGTTCTAGACGAGAGATTTGAAGGAATCAGGTTAGATAACTCCTTAACTACGTCTCGTAATTCTCTCCCCTACCATTCGTATTCGACTTTATTTGCAATGCATATTTGGTGGCTATGTTCAGAGAAGCTGTTTCAATCGGAGAGTCGCCCGAGTGGTCACCGGAGCCCAAATTTGAGGTGTAAAGAATAGAACCACCGTTTCCTGCAAGCATGTCGTGAGAGGCGACTCATGAGGTTAGGCTAAAATTGGATACACGTGTCCTAAACATGTAGAAGTCTATTCGTTTAGGGCCTACCAAACCAATGTGCAACGTATACATGTTCTTGGCAAAGATCAAACATATCACAAAGAGTGATTAAAATTGGTGGCAAAGAACAAACGCAAATAAGAAGAAGAAGAATCGGCGAGTCATGTCTTCTAGACACTTTAGTATTGTTGCCAGAGATACGGAGTTTGCCATCTTTCCTACACTTCACCCTCAGGGAGGCATAGGTTCGCAACCAAGTCTATCCAAGACCTCCTATCCAAGACCTCCTATCCAAGACCTCCTATCCAAGACCTCCTATCCAAGACCTCCTATCCGAGACCTCCTATCCAAGACCTCCTATCCAAGACCTCCTATCCAAGACCTCCTATCCAAGACCTCCTATCCAAGACCTCCTATCCAAGACCTCCTATCCAAGACCATCTTTTCCAGATATCTCCACTCTCTCCTAACTTTCCTTCATTCCGTCTCCAACTCCCTTCTCCACGTGATCTTGGGTCTTCCCTTACTTCTACAACCATAGGTATTACATCGGAGGGCCTGTCTGGTGTTGTTGTCCAGGGATACCTCTACAACCATAGGTGTTACATCGGAGGGCCTGTCTGGTGTTGATGTCCAGGGATCCCATTTGAAAAGACTATTTGTAATTTAGTTTAAAACTATATAACTTGCAGTCAGTGGCGGCTCGTTGTCATTTTTCTTGGTGGGGTCAGGCACAAATTTTCGGAAAAATCATGGGTTTTGAAGTATTTACTATTATTTGTCTATTCGGGGAAGTTATTCGCCCTTTCGATTATCGGTGGGGTCGGGCCCCACTGGTCCTTAATGACGAGCCGCCCCTGCTTACAGTTCCATATTGTATTTATAACATTGACAAGTTGAACAGAAAAAAATGTTTACCTTAAAAAAGTTTTAGTAATGTGAATACATCTGTTATAAACACTATTTTTTATATTCAATAAAACTTAGAAAAAAGTCTGAACATTTAACCTACGGTGAAAGAAGAGCTAAGGAAGAAACAATAGCGATGGATAGGACATACATTGAGAAGACCAACCGGAAGCATTGCAAAACAGGCACTGTTTTGGAACCCGCAGGGAAAGAGGAGTAGGGGAAGGCCTAGACACACCTGGAGAAGAGAACTGGAGGCTGATATTAAAAGGATAGGTGAAACGTGGAAAGAGTTGGAAGGGATGGCAAGAGAGAGAGGAAGAGCTGGAAGAAGTTTGTTGGAGACCTGTGCTCCGCTGGGAGTTGAAAGGTGAAAAGAGAAAGAAATAACAGCATACCACACAGGTGTGCTTGTATCCATGTATGTTAAAATGTTTTTGTGCAGAAATGTTACTAACAAAATTCTCATTTCAAATTAACCTGCACACACGAACGATAATTACAATCATTTAATCTGCCATTTATCGCCCTTAGATCGGACACATTGCAGATAAAGATACTCGTTTTCTCGTTAATAACAAAATCGATATCACTAGGTTCATTGGCTTCTGGTATCCCTACACAGATTTCGAATCAGGATACAAACGTTATTTGTATTCGTAACTAAGGTTTTGTTAATATCGAACACGTATCCGTATCTAAGATTACTCAAGCATGAGTGTGTGGGTGTTCTCATTGGAAAAACCTAGCTATAACATATACATCTATACGCAGTTGTGCCTGTTCTTTGCACGGAAATTCATAAATTAGTCTATTGTCTATACCCAGGTTTGATGATGGAATTGGTTATCTACTCCTGCCGTTAAGCGTTGCGGTGGGAGCTTAAATTTGTGTTCCAAGGTTAGATGAGTCGCTCTTGTCGTGTTGTATCCGTGTTTATTTAGTGTGGTCTTGATATTGTCTATTCATCTTTCTCTTGGACTTCCCTTGACTCTAGTACCTGATCTCTTTTTAATGTATGCTACTATTGGTGGAATTATTGGTGCTAACAACAGATGGAAATGGGATGAAGGAAATTAAAAGAAGAACAAAAATAGCTTTACAAAACAGTAAACTACTAAAAACAGTATGGAACGGAACTGATAAGAAAACAAAGATCAGAATACTAAGAGAATGCATATTCCCAGTGGCAACGTATGGGTGTGAAGCATGGACATTGAATAAAGCAGTGGAAAAACATATAATCACAAAGTACTGTAGTTTTACAAATTACAAAAACAATGACAAAATACAGTAACGTTTCGACCAACAAGGCCTTTATCAAGCAAACGAACAACAGGAGTGACGAATTTAAAAACATATGGCAACTACATACAAACGTTTCTAATGAAAATCTGGGAATAAAAACGTTGGTCGAAACATTGCTGCATTTTGTCATTGTTTTTGTAATTTGTAAAACTACAGTACTTTGTAATTACGTATTTTGCCAATCAAATAGTTTTACTGCAGTTCCATATATATTGTGAAAAACGTATATGTGGTTTCGAATATAAGCGTATTGGTTCAAAGACGTTCTTGAGTCCTCACATCGCTACGATAGGAGTACATCACATCCATCATTATGAGAACCACTGCTTTAATTTTTAAGAAACGTAAATATGTTTTCTGGTTGCCATGGTTGCATGTAAGATAAGACTTTTGTTATAATACACGGCTATTCAGAGCAGACAATAATTGATAACGTATTGCACAAACAGAACAAAGTTTTGAATATCAGGTTCCAGACGAGAGATTTGAAGGAATCAGGTTAGATAACTCCTTAACTACGTCTCGTAATTCTCTCCCCTACCATTCGTATTCGACTTTATTCGCAATGCATATTTGGTGGCTATGTTCAGAGAAGCTGTTTCAATCGGAGAGTCGCCCGAGTGGTTACCGGGGCCCAAATTTGAGGTGTAAAGAATTAAACCACTGTTTCCTGCCAACGCATGTCGTGAGAGACGACTAAGGAGGTTAGGCTAAAATTGGATACACGTGTCCTAAACATGTAGAAGTCTATTCGTTTAGGGGCCTACCAAACCAGAAGAAGTGTTACAGAAGATCCTACGTATATCATGGACAGAGAAGAGAACAAATAAATCTATCCAGAAAAAACTCAAAATCATAGAAAACTGACTGATGCTATAAATAAGGAAGAAACAATTGAGATATTTTGGACATATAAAAAGACAAGAAGAGCTGGAGAAGACCATCATGAAAGGAGGTATACCGGCAAAGAGAAGAAGAGGAAGACCACGGAGAAGATGGATTCATGATGTAACTGATGATTTGAACATGACGGCTGCAGAGGTAGGATATCTGGCCTATGAGAGTGAGAAATTCCGGAAAACTGTTGGGGTGGCAAAGTTCTGCTCAGGATAAGTTATTTGATGACGATTATTGGTGGTTGGTTGTATTCCATTCTCATTAAAGGTCCAAACCACTGCATTTGTTGTCTTTCAATGTATTTGGTGCATGAAGTTATACCCACACTGCTTCTGATGGGCGTCAAACAAAAAATTTTCCAAGTTGGAACAAAATGAAAAAAAACTATTTTTAGTTGATTGATTACTACACTAGAGGCGTAAACCTTGAACACAAATCCGAAAAGGAGGCAGGGGGACCTAAGGCAGTTGATGGTTATATGTGTATTCATTTCATCTTCTGACATCCCCTGCAAGTCCTGCTTGATTCCATACGTCTTTCCTTTGGATTAAATAGTAGAGAAGAGAGGGGGTTTGTGCAAAATGGGCAAGGCAATGCCCCATATCAGCTGCCCAGGGTTTGGCACAAATGAAGAGGACACTTTATATTTACTTTCAGCTTCGACACAACATGGAAAGAAACAGTTACTTAGGAAAATGAAAAGTAAATCTCTACGAATTGGCACATGGAACGTAAGGACCATGTGTCCCGGACTTCACAACATAGACCCGTCAGCAACAAATAACATCGGAAAAACAGCTATCATTTATTCTCATTGACCGTCTTTACAGACGAAAAGGCATGTATATATCAGGGTGTTCAACTTAAAAGTAGCCCAATTTACAGGCTTTTATTAGTCAATTGGGTTACTTTTATCTTGAACACCCTGTATATATGTATTACACAAAAATGGAGAGGAGCAGATTCGTATATACAACTGTGTCATGAAACATCTATTGTCCAGGGAATGGCACTCATTCCCCCCTCTTCCTCACCCTCCTTGCCTTAACGTAGGAACGCCCATGCATGGTATATAAAATTCATTGATTTTTCTTAACGAAACGGGACTAATTATTTTGTACATGATTTCAGACAGGCAAATTTATTCTATCAGTCTATGGGAGATAATCGTTATAATTATGTTGTTTTAGAGCAAACAACGATTATCGCCCATCTATCATCCTTGTCTGACAATTGTTTGCACTGTTAAGTGCATTTAAACAAAGACGGGACGAAACTCCAAATTACACTATATTTTCTTCTAATTTATGTTCTATCTTATTCTCATAGTCCATAGTTCATATGTACGGTTCCAATTTCACTGCAACGGGTCACCCCATAAGTCCTGTGCCAGTAAAAATCACACGAAATGCTAACAACTGTGAAATGTCTCCTGTGTGAACTAATTCCAGAATGAAACAGCCATGTACCACCAAAAAAAGCAGCCTGCACTGCATAAATGCATATGGCCGTCGCTAATGAAGCAACACAAAACTGTTCATCACTTGAATTGCAATTCATGTCGAAAGGAATATTAATCACGGCAAAATCCAGCTCTCTGCACCAGCAATATCACTGCATACGGCAAATTGAGTCGGTTTATCATAACCGCTGTCCGCCCTTTTCTGAATACACACAACAAACGCACGGCTGAGACAGCAAAATCATTCCATGTAACATTCATAGCTCACAGCGTTGCTCAAGCACTAACTCCGTAGCTCGGCAAACGAAACCGGAAAATACCCTACCAAACATGGCGGAAATGCGCTAGTAAAGTCGTGTCCAGAATCAAAGAGTCCTGACTCTGAATTACCCTCCGCATTCCTTTTATTCTCATTCGAAATTCTGGACAAAATGTATGTAGCTATGAACATTCAACCAGACAGTGGATAAACATATGTGCTTTTGAAAATATAGATTGATTGATTGATTGATTGATTGATTGATTGATTGATTGATTGATTGACCATCATTATTGCACTTCGGTGAGTAACCATGTGTGCTCCGATCTCTTTCTTACACAGGAAGATCTCTGCTGAAGTAGAGGCTCCGTAGCACCGGCGAGGGTCCCTGATGTAATGTTGAAGATGGTGAAGATATTTTTGTAGGAATTTTATTTTAAATCTTTTCTAAAGAATTTTGTCCGGGCAGCGGTTTTCCAGCCTGTTCCTATTGATTTTTGACTGCAAAGGGTTCTTTTACATACTCAAACTGAACACGGGACCTACATTTTATCTTTCTTCTCCGATAGGACTAGGAACTCGATCTCACCTACTCTGAGATCAGGGATCTCTGGAAAAAATATCCAGATGGCTTCACGAGGGAGCGAACCTGGTACCTTTGGCACGAGAGACGAGTATCTAACCTCTGCGCCACATAGACTACCTTATGAATATAAGTGTTACAGAAGAGTCCTCTTTATATCATAAAAGAGAAGAGAACAAATAAATCTATCCAGAAAGAAAGCTTCCAAGAATTGCTTGCAAGATGCCAACAAGAGAATATGGGCACTATCATCCGAAGACGATGCTGGAGATGGATAGGACATGTGATGCGCATGGAGACTGGCTCCGACACGAAAACTGCACTGAGATGGACTCCAGAGGGTAGGCGAAAGCGTGGAAGACCCAAGACGACCTGGAGGAGAACGATAGAGCAAGAGCTGAAGGAAATGAATCATAGCTGGAACACAATACAGAGGAAGGCCATGAACAGGGAAGAATGGTGTACATTTGTTGCTGCCTAAACGCCAAGGGCGTAACAGGCTAAAGAGAGAGAGAGAGAGAGAGAGAGAAGAAAGAAAGCTAATATGTAGATTTTGTCTTGGATTAGAAGGTCGAGGTTCGATTCTAAACCGCACCGTTCTGTTCACGAATGCATTTTTTGTCCAGAGATCCCTAGAATTGTTGCCGAAGCTATGAAGTTCCTGCTTCTGCAATACTCTCTGCAGGTTGCGTGTCCTTTACGCGGAGAGTGATCGAGACATATTGGGTAAAACACGATGCAGTGAAAAATATTCTTTGTCTAGAGATTTTATAGAACAGGACAGTCTTGTAGAAAAGTTTAGCTTACCTCACTGGCTAAATCTACTGCTTTTCTGGGATAACATCTGGTAGTTACCTGGGCTAGGTTTGCAGATACGTTTTCCTAGTGGCGTCTCGCGTGCATTTTTCTTGGTGAGGTCAGACACACATTTTCGGAAAAATCATGGTTTTTTGAGCATTTACTATTAGGAAAGTTATTCCCCTTTTAATTATTGGTGGGGCCGGGGCTCCACTGGCCCTTAATGACGAGCCGTCCCTGCGTTTCTCCCATACCTTGATCCGTTATCCCTGTAGCAAGCCTCGGAATATACATTCACAGACTCAGATAATCAACCACCATATCGCAGTACAACCATTCATCATATGTGTCAAGGAAGCTAGTGGTACATTTCATATGACAACAAGCAGAATGACAATGGAAGTACCAGCGGTGACTAATACACTACTCTGGCTAGTCACAAAAATACACTTATGCTTGCATTCTGGGTGATTCATTGAGTATGATCTGAAAGGTGGAGGCTGGTTCGATGGGCAGACAATGGACTGAATCAGTACAAGCGTCAACAATTTGTAGAATTACACTTATCTTCGTTCCGGGGTACATGGGTCGTTGGCAATGAGAGAGCAGATCAGGGGAACTGCCAATGGATATATCAGACATTCTGAACACCCTCAGAGAGTGTGGAAACAAAGAGAATTGGAAATCTAAACAAATCCACGTCAACTGCGGTATTACAAGAACTTTGTTTGAAGATTGGAGTGTGCAGAACAGAACAGCACAACAAGTTTACGAGTTGGATCATTAATCAACATCGAACTGGTACGGTTAGACGCTGGACGCTGTTGGAGATATTGCAAAGGAGATCGGGGCATGCCCGGAGATCGGGACATGTCCGGAGCTCAATAAACATATACTGGGACAATCAAAGGCTAGCGGAGCAAACCGTAAACAAAACTGGGCGGCAGACAAACCAAGTAGTCCATAACAAGACTTAGGGTTAGCTAGGCAGATGACGCTCATCAACCCGGTAGGGCAGGTCGTCTAAGGGTCGCTACCCTAAAAGAAAATAGCAACCAGATACCTTGTAGGTTTTCTGGGGACAGCAAAAGGATAACAAAGAGCGAACCCAGTAAACGCATGTTGAAATCGGACACTTCACCGAAGGATAAACACTAGAGCTCCAAATGGTACTGAATGTTGTGATGTAAAATTGCGTTCTTGACGAAAGCTATGTATAAATCACAATAAGAATGATAAACATGGCCGAAAAAGAACAATCGAGGAAGAAGAAGAAGAAGATTAAACATATAACAAACTAAAACTGATCCGTTATCCATGGAATGTGGTTCCAAAGCGTCAAAAGTTGATATGTTGACTTCATTGCACCGGGTTTTACCCCATATAGCTCAGTCCCTCTCCGCAGAAATAGCACACCACCTGCCGAGTGTATTCCACAAAGTACGAGGTCCGTAACTCCAGTAACAATCATACTGGTCTCTGGAAAAAAAAACGCACTCGTTAACAGAAATGCGCGGTCGGATTTGAACCCAAGACCTTCGAACGTAAGGCAGGGCTTAACCACTTAGCCGCATAGAGACCCTCTATCTCGCTACGGAACGTAAGGCAGGGCTTAACCACTTAGCCGCATAGAGTCCCTCTATCTCGCTACGGAACGTAAGGCAGGGCTTAACCACTTAGCCGCATAGAGTCCCTCTATCTCGCTACGGAACGTAAGGCAGGGCTTAACCACTTAGCCGCATAGAGACCCTCTATCTCGCTACGGAACGTAAGGCAGGGCTTAACCACTTAGCCGCATAGAGACCCTCTATCTCGCTACGGAACGCAAGGCTGGGCTTAACCACTTAGCCGCATAGAGACCCTCTATCTCGCTACGGAACGTAAGGCAGGGCTTAACCACTTAACCGCATAGAGACCCTCTATCTCGCTACGGAACGCAAGGCTGGGCTTAACCACTTAACCGCATAGAGACCCTCTATCTCGCTACGGAACGCAAGGCTGGGCTTAACCACTTAGCCGCATAGAGACCCTCTATCTCGCTACGGAACGCAAGGCTGGGCTTAACCACTTAGCCGCATAGAGACCCTCTATCTCGCTACGGAACGCAAGGCTGGGCAGAGTTGAGTCTACTAGGCCACTTATACCCCCCGCCCCCAATCTCGCTATTGTTAAGTGAAACATTATTACGTTCAGTATGACATAGATTGTGGTATGTCTGTATAACAATAGCAAACACAGTAAGAAGCATTCTTTAACTCATTAACTACTAGAAACCACATGCTGGGCCCACTTATCTGTCCCCGTTTAAGTATGAGCGTGTCATGATCCATTTCAGTTTAAAATTAGTTCTAAAGTTACGTTACGATTGTTACCAGTTTTTCATTAACTTTTACATTCTTGCAGCCGAAACAGGATTAGTAAGACATACATACATACAGACAGACATGACAGACACACTGACATACAGATAGACATACAGATAGAGAGACAGATAGAGAAACAGATAGACAAACAGATAGACACACAGACATACAGACAGACAGTCAGACATGACAGATATACAGACAGACGGACACACACACACAGACAGACAAAGAGACGAACATCCAGCCAGATAAAAGAGACGGACATCCCGCCAGCCAGACAGGACATGCATCGCAGATAGACAAAAAGAAAAAACATATATACACACAGACAGACAAACAAACAGACAGACAGATAACCTCTTACCTTCAACCCAGCTATTTGACCTTTATCATCGTGTTGCCCTTGTTCCCGCTTTTTTATTCCCATTTTCAAATCTCTTCTGTTTTTGAATCCAAAAAATCAGCTTTTGTTTTAGAAGAAGCTTCACTTAATGATTCAGCTCAAATATTGAATGTGTTGTTAGCAAAAGTTGATACAATCGTCATGTTTTGCTTAGGAAGTATTCAACTAAAGACAAGCAGGACCCTATTTCTTGAAATATCCCAGAAATGGAATCACAGAAGCTCACGAACTAGTTTGACGAATTCTGTATACGTTATTGTTACAGAGTTTAGTACCTTTGGATGCTTGTTTTGTTTCTTCTTGTTTCAGAGTTGAGTCTCCTAGGATGCGTGTAATGCCCTTTGTTGTTTCAGAGTTGAGTCCCCTTGACTGCGTTTAACACCCTTTGTTGTTTCAGAGTTGACTACCTTGAATGCGTGTAACACCCTTTATTGTTTCAGAGTTGAGTCCACTTGCATGCATTAATTAAACGCTCTTTATTGTTTCAGAGTTGATTCCCTTGGATGCGTGTACTCCTTTGTTGTTTCAGAGTTAAGTCTTCTGGGATGCGTTTAGTACCCTTTATTGTTTCAGAGCCAAGTCCCCTTGGGTGCTTCTTTTGCTCTTCAGGCGTGATCAAAAGATAAAAACTTATGACTTCTGAAAATAAAAAACAAAATTAATTAAATATAATGAATCCAAATAGCAACATAACAGAAAGACAGGATTGACTTCATTGCTTCAAGTTTCCTAACTTGGCCCAGTCTCTCCGCAAAAATGATAATAAAAGTTTTATTTCTAAGAAACCCCAGGGAAGCAAAGAATATGATTAATAAATAGAGAGTGTATAAGTATTAGGAGCTTCTGAAATAACAAATTATCAAAACACAGGTTTGAAACGACTTACCCATATTTCTTACAGCACTCATTGCCTAACCTAGCAATACGAGCGTTCTTACGACGACAACCAGGGAGCTATTCAAAACAATGGCTTTACTGTGGAGTGTCTTTCAGTATATATATATGGAACTGCAGTAAAACTATTTGATTGGCAAAACACGTAATTACAAAGTACTGTAGTTTTACAAATTACAAAAACAATGACAAAATACAGCAACGTTTCGACCAACAAGGCCTTTATCAAGCAAACGAACAAACAGGAATGACAAATTAAAATGAAACACAAACGGACGACCAAATACAAACGTATCTAAGGAAAATCTGGAATAAAAACGAATAACGAAATAAATATAACACAAAAACACACATAAAAACTAGAAATAGAAAGGAAAAGAAACAATGAAACATCTAGTAAATATATAACTTGAATATATGCAACATATACCCATAGAGATTACAAAGCATGGGAAGAGAAATTACTAAGAAGCATAAGAATGTAATACGTTGAGCCCGCGTGGTCGCAAGGTACCATACAAAGAAATCAACCGATTCTCCAGAGCAAATCGACTGCGATCATCAGAGGAACATGATCGGATGGCTGTGACCTGGACATCGTGAGCACCTAAATGGCCAGTATCATTGAAATGGGTGGTTACAGGGGTCACAGAGCATTGGCGTATGTCGCGTAAGTGTTGGGCGAATCGGTCACTGAGCCTCTTGCCTGTCTCGCCGATATAAGCCTTGTTACACCGCTTACAGATAATGGCATAGATAAGATTACGGGACTCGCATGTGAACCCATCGTCAATAAGAAACGTGCCTAAAGGAAAAGATGCAGTACGCGTCTGTATCACAAAAACGATTCGTTTTTGCTAGACAGACTAATCAGGTCTGGTTCGATCGAACAGCCTTTGCAAAAACACATTCTATAAGATTATTCCGCGGAAATAGCACGCTACCTGTCGAGAACATTGCACACGCAACGAGCTCCGTAGCTCAGGCGACAATCTTAATAATGTGTGGAAAAAATGAACTCATGATAACAGTACTGTGCGATCTGAGTTCAAACCTACGACATTCTGAACGCTAGACGTAACTACTTGGCCACAGAGATCCACAAAGGTAGATAGATTTTCTCGCCCGAGTCGTTACCGGGCTCAAATGTGAGGTGTATAGAATAGAACCACTGTTACCTGCCACGCATATCGTAAGAAGCGACTAAGGAGGTTTGGCTGAAAACGGATGCATGTGTCCTAAACGTGTAGAAGTCTTATGCGTTTAGGGACCTACCAAACCAATGTGCAACGTATACACGTTCTTGGCAAAGATCAAACATATCACAAAGAGTGATTAAAATTGGTTTAAAGAACGAACACAAAGAAGAAAAAGAAGAAGAAAGATTTTCTTGAAAATGAAGTAGAAGTTCGTCTCCTTCTTTGAAGGCTTTATATCAACCACTTGTTAACCACTCTTTGTGATTTGTATGTGATTAGAGCCTAAGAGCGATTGTACGTTGTGTCAGTTATACGCCTACAAGTAGGATACTAATCCTATTTCTGCGGCGCTTTTTCTTTACTATGGTAGCTTCCCTAGGCCCCTACCTCAATCATCTATTACGACATGCCTTGCAGGTTGCATTGCTACTATTATTTGCTCCCTTTGCGAGCCCCAGCAACACGCGGATAAGAGGTTCGTCTAAAAATATAAGGAGAATAGATTACCGATAAAGTAAGACATACAAGGAGAATAGATTACCGATAAAGTAAGACATACAAGGAGCTACAATAGATAGCTGCGGATATGAAGCTTTGTCTTGATGTGGTTGACGGCCTATGCTCCAACCGCGGTTAACAAGATACAAGAGTGATAACATTACAGAAATGTGAATTAAACAAGTTAGCAAGTAATTTTAACAAAAATGTTTAGTCGTTTGCCAAAACAATGAAATGAAGAGTAATCATGGCGCCTAATATGGCGCCTCCGACTGACTTGTACGTAAACGCAAGAAGATGAAGAAGAGAGGAAGAGAAAACAAAAGAAAAAGATAAATATGATAAGAAAAAATGATAACAAAAAAGAAATAAATAAAAGGAAGACAAACATGAAGAAAAAGAAAAAAGTAGATGAAGCAGAAAAAAAGTAGATGAAGCAGAAAAAAGAAAAACAAGAAGAAGAAGAGGAGGAAAAAGAAAAGAAAAGAACAAAAAGACAAAAAATGATAAGAAAAAAAGTCAAAAGAAAAAATATTTTTAAAAGAACAAAAAGGACAATAAAAAAAAAAAAAAGGAGAAATAAAAAAATAAAAAATAAAAACAAAGGGTAATAGAAATGTGCTGTGAAATAATCAAGAAAAAGTGGAACAAAAACTGAGAGGAAAATAATATTAATATTGAAGTTTAAAACGAAGAAGATGAAGAAGAAAAAGTAGAAGAAGAAATTGAAATAAAGAATTAAAATGTGTAGATAACAGTCAGTGGCGTCTGTGGCCTAGGGGATAGTGACTCGGTTTATTAACCCCGACGTTCTGAGTTCGAATCACGCGGCGGACAGTTTGGTTGCGCGTGTTTTTACAAAGAACGACTGTAGCACCCGTTCTGAAAGCAATGACAAATTACTGAACGTAATAATGCCTAGAAAAATTGTTACAAACAGCGTTAAAAAGCTGGGGTTGATTAGCAAAGTCCTGTAAAGGATATGCAATTAACTTTTAGATAACAGTAATTATAGAAGAAAACTAGTCATGAAAGAGTTGAAATGTCTACGCAGGATACCGGAAGTAACAATGAAGACATCAGGAACAAAAGTGGGTACACCATCAATACTGAACTTGTATCAATCTAGAAATGTCTACGCAGGATACTGGAAGTAACAATGAAGATATCATTGAAATGAAGACATCAGGAACAAAAGTGAGTACACCATCAATACTGAACTTGTATCAATCAAGAAACAACAAATAAAATCCATTAATTTTTGTAACGTGCCATGCCTCAACTCATACTGCCTCACGGTATGAACTGCGATTTCCAGATTGAGAGCCATGTCCGATAAGACTGTAAAAGACATGTACGATCCAGAAGCACTTGAGCTTTCAGCTCTTCGGCTCGGTGCAATGGACATCGTAAATCTGGGGAACCTGTGCCTTTTCTGTCAGCCCGCGGAATTGAACCCACACTCACAGAGGACTTATCACCCGTTCAGGGCCGTGCCGTACTATAATACAGCGAGGCGGTCGCATCAGACGGGACCGTAAGGAGGCGGTATAAGCAGAAAAATCAAAATTACAATTGAGGTTATTTTAAGTAAAAAACATATAAGGGCGGCATTTCGAAGATTTGCATCATACTGAGAAAATATACCGCACGGTCCTGCACCTGTCGTCCAACGCAACAAGACGACGTTGAGTAACTGGAATAAGTAACGGATACATAGGAATCGGAATGAAATGAATATAAAGAATGAAATCGCTTTAGTAAAACATGCAAATCTCATTATGTATCCTTCACTGACTAACACGCCCCTCTGCTTTCATACTTGTTATGTGTACACTAGTTCATTAACTGTGGCATCTTTAACGTTTAGGAACGCGGATGTATCATGCATTTTAATGTATTTTCTTACGTTGGGGCTGGGATTGTTTCTTCCCAAACATAAAGAATTTTAAATGAGCTGTCACGATGGTTTATCTCCTGGATTCTTTATTATGCGTTGTCGTTACATCATTAATTTGAATACAAAGAAAAGTACAGACCACTTGAAATGAGAATCGTGGCATATCATTTACAGGACGTCGGTATTAAGTACGAGACACTTCCGGTTCAGAACGGCGTACATCAAAGTATTGTTTTTGTGGGACGGTAATATTTCATCAAGAAACAACACATTAAATGGTTCGGCCACACGAGTAGATTACTAATCGACTGTGCAACTCAAAGAGAAATGTTGCTTCGATACAATGTATACAAAGCAAAAGACCGGACACGCAAAGGTGAACCTCAGAGATAACAGAGGCGACGAAAGACACTGCTTAAGAAGAGCATACAAAATCGTGTTCTAGAAATCTATTCTTTCCTGAAGCTGTGAGACAACACATAATTGGAGAGAAGAAGATGAAGAAGAAGAAGAAGAAGAAGGAGGTATACAAGAGAACATAGTGTTTGCTCTGTATTTATTATTGACTATCAAAATATTTCTTCTTCTTCTGCGTTCTCACTAGATTGAGATTTCAGATTCTCTAATAAATGCAGCTGTCTGCCTCAGATTATCAGCCACACCATACAGTTTGTCTTCTGCGTTCTCACTAGATTGAGATTTCAGATTCTCTAATAAATGCAGCCGTCTGCCTCAGATTATCAGCCACACCATACAGTTTGTCTTCTGCGTTCTCACTAGATTGGGATTTCGGATTCTCTAATAAAGCAGCCGTCTGCCTCAGATTATCAGCTACCCCATACAATTTGTCTTCTGCGTTCTCACTAGATTGAGATTTCGGATTCTCTAATAAAGGCAGTCGTCTGCCTCAGATTATCAGCCACGCCATACAGTTTGTCTTCTGCGTTCTCACTAGATTGAGATTTCAGATTCTCTAATAAAGGCAGCCGTCTGCCTCAGATTATCAGCTACCCCATACAATTTGTCTTCTGCATTCTCACTAGATTAGGATTTCGGATTCTCTAATAAAGGCAGCCGTCTGCCTCAGATTATCAGCTACCCCATACAATTTGTCTTCTGCGTTCTCACTAGATTGAGATTTCGGATTCTCTAATAAAGGCAGTCGTCTGCCTCAGATTATCAGCCACGCCATACAGTTTGTCTTCTGCGTTCTCACTAGATTGAGATTTCAGATTCTCTAATAAAGGCAGCCGTCTGCCTCAGATTATCAGCCCGCCATACAGTTTGTCTTCTGCGTTCTCACTAGATTGGGATTTCGGATTCTCTAATAAAGCAGCCGTCTGCCTCAGATTATCAACCACGCCATACAATTTGTCTTCTGCATTCTCACTAGATTAGGATTTCGGATTCTCTAATAAAGGCAGCCGTCTGCCTCAGATTATCAGCCCCACCATACAGTTTGTCTTCTGCGTTCTCACTAGATTGGGATTTCGGATTCTCTAATAAAGGCAGCCGTCTGCCTCAGATTATCAGCCACCCATACATGTGTCTTCTGCGTTCTCACTAGATTAGATTTCGGATTCTTAATAAAGCAGCCGTCTGCCTCAGATTATCAGCCACCCATACAGTTTGTCTTCTGCGTTCTCACTAGATTAGGATTTCGGATTCTCTAATAAAAGCAGCCGTCTGCCTCAGATTATCAGCCACCCATACATTTGTATTCTGCGTTCTCACTAGATTAGGATTTCGGATTCTCTAATAAAGGCAGCCGTCTGCCTCAGATTATCAGCCACCCATACAATGTGTCTTCTGCGTTCTCACTAGATTAGGATTTCGGATTCTCTAATAAAGGCAGCCGTCTGCCTCAGATTATCAGCCCGCCATACAGTTTGTCTTCTGCGTTCTCACTAGATTGGGATTTCGGATTCTCTAATAAAGGCAGCCGTCTGCCTCAGATTATCAGCCACCCATACAATTGTCTTCTGCGTTCTCACTAGATTAGGATTTCGGATTCTCTAATAAAGGCAGCCGTCTGCCTCAGATTATCAGCCCCGCCATACAGTTTGTCTTCTGCCTTCTCACTAGATTGGGGTTTCGGATTCTCTAATAAAGGCAGCCGTCTGCCTCAGATTATCAGCCCCATACAATTTGTCTTCTGCATTATCACTAGATTGGGATTTCGGATTCTCTAATAAAGGCAGCCGTCTGCCTCAGATTATCAGCTACCCCATACAATTTGTCTTCTGCATTCTCACTAGATTAGGATTTCGGATTCTCTAATAAAGGCAGCCGTCTGCCTCAGATTATCAGACCCGCCATACAGTTTGTCTTCTGCGTTCTCACTAGATTGAGATTTCGGATTCTCTAATAAAGGCAGTCGTCTGCCTCAGATTATCAACCACGCCATACAGTTTGTCTTCTGCGTTCTCACTAGATTGAGATTTCAGATTCTCTAATAAAGGCAGCGTCTGTCTCAGATTATCAGCCACGCCATACAATTTGTCTTCTGCGTTCTCACTAGATTGGGATTTCTGATTCTCTAATAAAGCAGCCGTCTGCCTCAGATTATCAGCACCCATACAATTTGTATTCTGCGTTCTCACTAGATTGAGATTTCGGATTCTCTAATAAAGGCAGCGTCTGCCTCAGATTATCAGCCACCCATACAATGTGTCTTCTGCGTTCTCACTAGATTAGATTTCAGATTCTCTAATAAAGGCACCGTCTGCCTCAGATTATCAGCCCCCATACAGTTTGTCTTCTGCTTCTCACTAGATTGGGATTTCGGATTCTCTAATAAAGGCAGCCGTCTGCCTCAGATTATCAGCCACCCATACAATGTTGTCTTCTGCGTTCTCACTAGATTGAGATTTCGGATTCTCTAATAAAGGCAGCCGTCTGCCTCAGATTATCAGCCCGCCATACAGTTTGTCTTCTGCGTTCTCACTAGATTGGATTTCAGATTCTCTAATAAAGGCAGCCGTCTGCCTCAGATTATCAAGCTACCCATACAATTGTCTTCTGCATTCTCACTAGATTAGGATTTCGGATTCTCTAATAAAAGCAGCCGTCTGCCTCAGATTATCAGCCCGCCATACAGTTTGTCTTCTGCGTTCTCACTAGATTGGGATTTCGGATTCTCTAATAAAGGCAGCCGTCTGCCTCAGATTATCAGCTGCCCCATACAATTTGTCTTCTGCATTCTCACTAGATTAGGATTTCGGATTCTCTAATAAAGGCAGCCGTCTGCCTCAGATTATCAGCCATACAATTTGTCTTCTGCATTCTCACTAGATTGGGATTTCGGATTCTCTAATAAAGGCAGCCGTCTGCCTCAGATTATCAGCCCGCCATACAGTTTGTCTTCTGCGTTCTCACTAGATTGGGATTTCGGATTCTCTAATAAAGGCAGCCGTCTGCCTCAGATTATCAACCACGCCATACAATTTGTCTTGGACGCAGGTGTAAGTGGGCACCTCTTTCTTCTCCAATCTGCGCACTGTTGTAGTTCTGTAGGATATAGATCTATGATTTTTCTTCCCGTTTGTCAGACCTTTCCAGCAATACAGTTTTGCCACCCTCGTGATGTAGGTCGATTCTCTTACGCCCTTGCAAAATCTCCCGAGCAGACTGGCGCCGTAGAATCGATTTCCGATTCTCATTTTGAGGGTCGTTGCACCATTTTATGCGCCTGGTGCATTCGTTTTCTGCAAGCATTTGTTTCAGGTTAGCATTCCCTAACAGACACATGCATCCGTTTTCAGTCAAACCTCCTTAGAGCATCTTACGACATGCGTAGGTAACAGTGGTTCCATTCTTTACACCCAAAATTGGGCTCGGTAACCACTGAGCGATCAAAACATTTTGGTGGGTTGTTTTGGTTTGTCACTTGATGATGATGATGTAAATGTAGTAATTCCTTTAATGTCTTGTTTTTGCTTAGTCGATGGATTTCACATTGAGTGTCGTCTCAGATTTAGGTACTCGTTGTTACAGCAAGTATATTGAAGGGTGTATTTGTGAGACCATCTTGGCTTAATTAATTTTGGAATGTTTCTCTCACTTTATATCCTTCAGATTTCAGAGATAAGTTTAGCCTTTCAGCGAAACTGTTATTATTATATGAGGACTCTCATCATAGCACTCAGGTACACGTCCATAGGTGCTCAGATCTCCGCCTCAGTAAATTCAGCAGCGTCCAGCGCCTAACACACCATACGATTTGATTATCAATTCTGCATATTTTGTATGTCGTTCTTTTCAGGCTGCCCAATATCGCACACGTCTCTTTCAATCTGGTCAGCACAGAGTGGATTCACAGCCATGAAACTCCTCTGTTCGAAAGAACTTCTCAATGCTGAAGAATGTCATTTCGATCCATGGCAGCTCCCTCTGAATTATAGCCAAGCCAGTCAATTATCTCTCGTTCATTATTCACCTAATACCTGCCGTTGCCCAGGACAAAAATGAAAGTGGTTTCCTCTGATAACAAATATCTTATAGGAGGTGCCGTTTATTTTCTATCGATCTATTTTCTGTCCAAACAAATCAGTTTTTAAAGTCTAAATAAAATTGAACTGCAAGTTATATATTATTAAAACTAAATTCGATTTTCAATTCAAATGTTGTATCAATTCTAACATATAAGCGAGAGTTGAATATGACTAAAGATATAGAAGTAAGTTGAATTTCAATTTGAAAATAGATGTCTGCGAAAAATAATGAATATAAATGGAACGATTCTGAGAAGTGATGAAATCAGAGACATTTTTCTGGTTCCACTAGTGAAACTGTTATAAAAGAGAGCTGTCAGATTATTGACACACCTTAGAATTGATCAACGCATATCAAGCAGGCATTAAGGATGCAGGGTTACAAAGAGGACAGACCTTTAGAAAGCCTGACCGAACTTTGCTGAGACACAAGAAATATCGGTTTCAGTTCCATGGAAAGATTGAGCGAGTTGCCCAGATAGAGCGGTAGAGAAATTGCTTGCATGCCCTAATGTTACGACTATAACGGTACGTATTACGTTCCACGCAAAAGAGGAACCTCAGAGATAATAGAGGCCACGAAAGACACTATTTATGAAGCGTATAGAAATCTCTTCTTATCCTGACGCTGTGCGACAAAACAAGATTAAAGAAACGAAGACAGAAAGATGTAGTTTCTCTTCAAAATAATAACCGGATGTTTTAAATCATAGATTCCCAAACTTTTTCGGCCAATCGCCCACTTTGAACTTTGAACGACTTCAACTTTGTAACGCCCTCTCCATTTTAACAGTTTGACAGCCCCAATATATATTTACATATGCTCTATTTTTAGTTTGACATAGAAAATTGATATAAATTTCTGTCATAAATGGTCAATTTTCAAATGATTATATAAATTAAATACAAAAAATTGATGAAACATTGGATCGTGTAAGATGGACATAAGATGAATTAAAATGCAGAATTTAAATTTTAAATGATTATTCAATTGCAAATCCTCGAGAAAAAACTCTCCCCCAAATGCTTCTGAACCCACTATCGCCCTAGAAGGCTTCAGCGCCCACTGGGGGCGGGTTACCCCACTTTAGGAACCAATGTTTTAAATAGTTACATAACCACTTTCAGTGAACAGAAAAAGTTGAAACTTGAAGATGTTGTTTAGAAATGGATATCAGATATTCTAAAGAAGTGCTGTAGTTTTTTAAGCTTCAGGCTAATTGGAAAGCTAAACGCATACCGGTAATGCTACCACCCTTCTCCAATTATAATTTCTCCATTCACTTCTTTTTTTTATTTTGTCGGCACACTGTTACAAATCTTGTTAGAACGATCTTCTGGATAACACGATGTTACCAGTGTCAAAAAAACGCAACAGCAACTAATTAACGGAAAATTATATCGACGGAGATGATGTGTCTTAGAAGAGCTGCAGGTGTGACAATAAGAGACACAACTCGCCCGAGTGGCTACCGGGGCCCAAATTGAGGTGTAAAGCATAGAATCACTGTTAGCTGCCACGCATGTTGCAAGAGGTGACTAATGAGTTGAGCGTGGGGCTAGCTACCCACACCGTAAAAGAAACACTAGATCGCTACAGAACGGAGAACCGAGTAAACGCTGGCTGAAACCGGACACATCGCCGAAGGATGAGCACCAGAGCTCCAAATGGTGCTGAAGATTTGACGTAAAACACACAAATGCTAAACCTGCATGAATCAGATTTTCACATGAATATAATTTATAGGGAGATCTGGTGCATCGGTCTGAGCGGTGATCGAGAGACAGAGAGAGAGAGCGCGAGAGAGAATTAGAAATGAAGAAATCAGAAGACTAAACCAGTCATGCAATTCATAAAAGAACAACAGATTAAATTGTTTGGACACCTGACAAGAATGTCCTGGTGTTGACTACCACAGAGAGCAACACAGAAAAAGTATAGCGGGTACAGAACAAAAGGAAGACCACGCAAAAGATGAAACGACGGCATCAAGAACAGCCTTAATAAAATGAATAACAGCTTACAAATTCCTTAGAACAAGCACACACAAAAACACTACGTTCCGCCCCCTCCCCACCTAACACTTCTCTAAAGAAGTAAATGGTGGAAGAGAAGAAGAGGACTCACCAAGTTGTTGCGCAATGTCGTGGTTTTATGTTTTTGTCTTGCACTGTTTTGGTTGCTTAGGCGATGTTATGCTTTTCTTTTGTTGATTCCCACAAAGCAAGTTGGTGTTTCTCTGGCTGAGTGGTTAAGCCCTTTGCCTTGTGAGTCGAAGGTCTCTGTGGCTGAGTGGTTAAGCCCTTTGCCTTGCGAGTCGAAGGTCTCTGTGGCTGAGTGGTTAAGCCCTTTGCCTTGCGAGTCGTGGGTCTCTGTGGCTGAGTGGTTAAGCCCTTTGCCTTGCGAGTCGAAGATCTCTGTGGCTGAGTGGTTAAGCCCTTTGCCTTGCGAGTCGGTCATGGGTTCGAATCAGTCCGTTCTGTTCACGAGTGCAGTTTTTCCAGAGACCCCTAGGATTGTTGCCGGAGCTACGGAGTTCGTGCTTTGGGCAATACTCTCGGCAGGTGGCGTGCCATTTCTGCAGAGAGGGACCCAGCCATATGGGGTAAAACCCAGTGCAACGAAGTCAATCCTTCGGCTTTAAAACCCTTTAAACCCTTTAAGTTGGTGTTTGTAAAAGTTCTGTCAGTTATGCTCATTTTGGTGTGAGAGGTTTTCGCTCTGATGTTGAACATCAGTCAATCAAGTGCCATACCTGCCGGCGTAGTCAATCATGTCTCTCCACAATTCTCTCTGTTTTGTGCATGTAATCAGTTCTGACGTCGATATTGTGTCGAACCATGATATAAGGCCATCCAACATCTTCTCCCTCTGTCTTCCACGATCTCTCCTTCCCTGAATTTTACCTGTAGTCACCAAATGTTCTAAACCCTCTCTTCGCATTATATGCCTGAAGAACCTTGATTGTCGGATTCTTATTCTTTTGATAAGGTTTCTTTGTGTGCAGGCCTGATTTAATACCTCATTTGTTTTCGAGATGTTGAGCATAAGGGTGATATAACAGATTTTATAAGGACACCTTCGACATAAATTTCGCTCTTGTATTGCATTGGCTCGCAACGGAGCAAAGAATAGTAACACTGCGACCTACAATGCATGTCGTGAGAGGCAAATAAAGTAGGGGTGTAGGGAAGCTACCCTAGTAAATAAACAGCGTCGCAGAAATCGGATATACTGGTCTACTTGTAGATGCATAACTCGCACAACGTACAATCGCTCTTAGGCTCAGATCCCATACAGATCACAAGGGTGGTTTAGGAAGCGTTCGAGAAAGAAGTTACACCTTATGTCATGAAAAGAAAAATTGTAGCATATCCTTTTACAGGACTTATCCATCAACCACAGTAAACGAGTCGACGCTTTTTTCTAGGCACCACTTATACGTTCAGCAGTTTGCAATTGTTTTCTGAACGGTGAGGTCTATTTTTATTTTTACCGTTCGTAACAATCAACGGACACGAATTTGCTTCCAAACTGCTCGTGCGGAATTTGAACCAAGTGTGCTTGGGTTTTGATCGAGCCCACCACTGCTTAAGTTACATACACCTACCATATGTCCTCTCTCTCTCTGCCCAGGATTGGGCATATGCCCTCAACCAACCCATATCAAGTCTTCTTATCTCTAGCTATCTCCTGCAGCTCCCTCCAACTCTTCTTTACATTGTTGATCTCTGCCTCAACCAACTCATGCCAAGTCTTCCTATCTCCTGCAGCTCCCTCCAGCTCTTCTTTATATTGTTAATCTCTACCTCCAAATTTCATCTCCATGTATTACTTAGCCTCCCCTTCTTTCGCTTTCCTTGTTGGCTCCAGAAAAGGACATTTCTTGTTATATTCCCATCAGGTTTTCGCAAAGTGTGTCCTATCCAGTGACAGAGTCTTTTTTTAACCTGTTGGTTCACTGGAATCTGTCTTGTTCTCTCAATAAGTTCCTCATTTGTGATCCTATCATACCATCTTATTCCTCTATTCTGCGGACACCAGTTGATGAATGTTTGCAATTTATGCGCTATTGTTTTAGTTGTTCTCCATGTTTCTGACCCATACAGTAGAACTGCTTTAACAATAGAGTTAAATATCCGAATTTTTGTTATAGATTTCTCTCTTCTTCTCCTTCTTCTTTGCGTTCGTTCCTTACGACCAATTTTAATCACTCTTTGTGATATGTTTGATCTTTGCCAAGAACGTGTATACGTTACACATTGGTTTGGTAGGCCCGTAAACGGATAGACTTCTACATGTTTAGGACATGTGCATCCGATTTCATCCAAATCTCCTTAGTCGCCTCTAACGATATGCGTGGCAGGTAACAGTGGTTCTATTCTTTACATCCCAAATTTGGGCCCAGGTAACTACTCAGGCGGTTGTAGATTTGATTTCTTAAGACGTCCATATGTTTCCCAGTGCAATGAAAGCTCCTCTTGCTTTCTGTATTATTATTTTTAAATCCAGAGTGGCATACTCAATTATAAATATATTGTGTTGTAAAGTAGCAACCATATTGTTTGTATGTTTGGCTCTTATGTAGGGGATTAAGATCTCTGTAAGCCAAAGATACGCCCTTTACACCTTAGAACAAACGTTGTTTTGGTTAATAATCAAGTGTCATGTCTCCCGGCGTAGGTCTCTCCACAACTCTCTCTCTCTCCTTCACGCAGTTAATAAGTTCTGAGGACGATCTTTTGTCGAACAAAGATGTCAGACCACTCAACATCTCCCTGTCTTCCACGATCTCTCCTTCCCTGAATGTTACCTGTAGTCAAAAAATGTTCTAAACCTTCTCTTCACATTATATGCCCAAAGAACCTTGATTGTCTGATTCTTATTCTTTTGTTAAGGTTTCTTTGTGTGCAGGCCTGATTTAAAACCTTTGTTGTAGGGGGTTGTTGTTGTTGTAGGGTGTTGATAATGTTGCTGTTCATAATATTGTTGCTTTTAATAAGTTCTGACGACGATCTTTTGTCGAACAAAGATGTCAGACCACTCAACACCTTCTCCTCTGTCTTCCACGATCTCTCTTTCCCTGAATTTTACCTGTTGTCACCAAATATTCTAAACCCCCCACCCTCCCCTTCGCATTTTATGCCCTAAGAACCTCGAGTGTCTGATTCGTATTCTTTTGATCTTTTGTCGAACAAAGATGTCAGACCACTCAACACCTTCTCCTCTGTCTTCCACGATCTCTCTTTCCCTGAATTTTACCTGTTGTCACCAAATATTCTAACCCCCACCCACCCCACCCTCCCTTCGCATTTTATGCCCTAAGAACCTCGAGTGTCTGATTCGTAATCTTTTGATTTTTTTTTTTAAGGGTTTTTCCGATCCAGAAGCACTTGAGCTTTTCAGCTCTTCGGCTCGGTACCATGGACATTGTAACCCTTCGGTTCGGTGCCACGAACACCGTAAATCTGGGGAATCTGTGGCTTTTTCTGCCATCCCGCGAAATTGAACCCGTACACATAGAGGGATAGTCACCCGTAGTCCAACGCGCTACGAACACGCTGGGCAGACGGGCATTTATTTCATAAGGTTTCTTTCCGTGTAGGCTTGTTTTAAAACCTACTCATTTGTTTTCTTCGCTGTTCATGGAATTTTCAGCATTCTTCTGTAAAAACCACATCTCTGTGGCTTCCAATGATATTATTGCATGTTTGTGCATTGTCCATGATTCGCTGCCGTACATTAGTAATGGTTCAATATAACTGGGGTACTCGTTTCCACAGTGTCATTGGTTCACGCATAGTGTGTTTTTCATTTTCATAAAAGCTGCTTTTGTCAGCACATTGTTACCGGGTTGTTAACCTAGTGTCGTGGTTTTATGTATTTGTCTTGCGCTTCTCTGCTTTTGTCAGTACAATGTTACCAGGTTGTTAGCCCAGTGTCGTGGTTTTATGTATTTGTCTTGCGCTTCTCTGCTTTTGTTAGCACACTGTTACCGGGTTGTTAACCCAGTGTCGTGGTTTTATGTATTTGTCTTACGCTTCTCTGCTTTTGTCAGCACATTGTTACCGGGTTGTTAACCCAGTGTCGTGGTTTTATGTATTTGTCTTACGCTTCTTTGGTGACTTGAGTGAAGGTTTTCTTAGTCCCCTGACAGAATTCAGCTACGTTATCTATTCACCTTTTCCTCAGTCTTCCTCTCGCCTTCCTTCCTGATATTCTGTTGTGGAAAGCATCATAGGCAGTTTGGTCTGTTCGATTTCTTACTAAGTGGTCAAACCATTTTTTTCTCTGTTTTGCTATATAATTCAGGCACGGTCTTGTTCTAACCCTTTCTCTGATGCTGGTATTTGTAACTCTGTCGATTCTTGTGTTGTTGGTGACTTTGTGGAGACATCTCATTTTGCATGTTGCTATTTTCTGTGCATGGGTATGAAGATGCTGCTGTGCATGGGTATGAAGATGCTGCTGTGCATGGGTATGAAGATGCTGCTGTGCATGGGTATGAAGATGCTGCTGTGCATGGGTATGAAGATGCTGCTGTGCATGGGTATGAAGATGCTGCTGTGCATGGGTATGAAGATGCTGCTGATCAACTGTTGTTTAGATGTAGGGAAAAAAACATGAAAAATAAGATATAACTCATTTCGGATTGATTGATTGATTGATTGATTGATTGATTGATTGATTGATTGATTGATTGATTGAACTACCATCATTACACTTCGGTGAGTAACCATATGTTCTCCGATTTCTTTCTTACACAGGAAGATCTCAGCGTCAGTTCACGAACTCCGTAACACCGGCACCGCTGAGGGTCAGTATGATGTTGAAGATATTTTGTAGAAATTTTATTATGACACGTTTTCTAATAAAGTTTGCCCGGGCAGCGGATTTCCAGCCTGCGCTTTCGATTTTGAACTTCCAACGGTTCTTGTACGTGCTCAAATTGTACCCGAGACCTACGTTTTATCGTCCTTCTCCGATAGAACACGGAACTCAATCTCACCTATACTGATATCAGGAATCTCTAGAAAAATATCCATAAGGGTCCATGAGGTAGCGAACCTGGTACCTTTGACACGAGAGCCTAGTACCTAACCTCTACGCTACAGAGACCACTAAATAATGGTTAAGATCAGTGGCGGCTCATCATTAAGGGCCAGTAAGGCCGGACCCCACTAAAAATAATGTATAACGTGTATTTATTCATTTATACATTAAAAATATAGCACCCCAAAACCATGATTTATCCGGAAAAAATGTCTGGCCCCACTGACAAAAATGATCACGAGTCGCCACTGGTTAAGACGAATTGTACCAACCTGGAAACTAGAAATCCAACATCTATAATGTTTAAACGACAAACTCAACTTTTATATCCAGGAAAAAAATTCACAAATTTCACAAACTTCACAAATAGAAAAACACAAAATCTCCTGGCGAAACTTCACAAATAATTCGAACACGAAATTACTTTGCACATTTGATTGAAAGCACATTTCAAATGAACAACCTACCAGTTAGTCAAACACTGACTTATCGCTGCCAAATCGGTTGACAGGTTGTCAATGTGGGGCACACACACATAAGGGGGACAAAATACATACACATATTGTACTGACAATTTAGTTTCGTAGCTAAGTACAGCGATTCTCATCATGTACTTTAGTAGTTCCAAGTTTCAGAGATTTCTCAAAATATATTCGTTATCATTTATTTCGTTCACTATGAATTACAAGAAAATTAGACAGCAGAGCGACTGGTAATAGAACGGGCTGCAGAAGAGCAGCCTATGTCTTTTCTTTCTTTTGTCCTTCTCTGCTTTTTTGCCGCTAGGCGTAGCAGGTTTAACTGATGATCGGTTTTCGAGATAATGCACGCTCGGTCGCTTGATATGCTGTGGTATTGTGGAGTTTTAAGATGTATGTAACTCCATCACCCCATCTTTTTCTTGGTCTGCCCCTTTCCTCTTGATGATTCCATTTTCAGGTTGTACGCTCTTGCAACTGGTGTATTCGGGTTCATTCTGACCAAGTGGCCAAACCATTTGAGTCTCTGTTTTTCAATGCATCTAACAGCAGGTGTTGTTCCGACTGTTCTTCTAATGTCCTCATTTCTATGCAGCTTATGTACTAGTTGAAAAATGACAATTGTAGCATATCCTTATACCAGACGTAGGACATAAACCACAGCACAAGAGTTGTTGATTTATTTTCTAGCCACCACTTATACGTTCAGTAGTTTGCCATTGCTTTCTGAACGGTGAGTTCTATTTTTAACATTCGTAAAAAATCCACGGAAACTAATTCGCTTCCGTACATATCACAAAGAGTGTTTTAACAAGTGGTTACTTAGGAACGTTTGAAGAAGAAGAAGAAGTTACACCTTAAGTCATGAAAATAAAAATCGTTGCATGTCCTTTACAGGACATAACCATCAACCACATTAAACGAGTCTCGTTTCTCTAGGCACCACTTATACGTTCAGTAGTTTTTTCCCATTGCTTTCTGATCGATTGATCGGGGTCTATTTCTATCGTTCGTAAAAATCAACGAAACGAATTAGCTTCCAAATTGCATGCCGCTGTGTTTGAACCAAGTACGCTTGGATTGTGGTCGAGCGAGCTTACTACCGCTTCAGCTACAGACGCCCACGATGTACTAGTTACCTATCACAAAAACAAAAATATGGTTAAATTAATCAGCAAGCCCAAAATACGAATGCAGGATGGCCATCAAAATATGAACTGGTTAGAATAAGTTTGTCATTCTGTGTCTTAGAACAGGATACAGTTGACACTGCAGTCACTTATACACAAGTTGAACATTACACAATTCAGCCATGCGTATAGATGTTAACAAGAAGAGACCGGTTGAGAAATGAAGACATCAGGAAAAAGTGGGTACAACATCAGTACTAGACTTCATCAAGAAACAACAAATTAAATGGTTCGGTCACGTAAGCAGATTACCATCAGACAGTGCACCCCAAAGAGCAATGCTGCTCCGATACAATGGGTACAAAGCAAAAGGCCGGCCACGCAAAAGATAGACCTCAGAGATAACAGAGGCGACGAAAGAGACTATCTACGAAGCGCATACTCTCTCTTTAGCCTGTTACGCCCCTGGCGTTTAGGGCAGCAACAAATGTACACCATTCTTCCCTGTTCATGGCCTTCCTCTGTATTGTGTTCCAGCTATGATTCATTTCCTTCAGCTCTTGCTCTATCGTTCTCCTCCATGTCGTCTTGGGTCTTCCACGCTTTCGCCTACCCTCTGGAGTCCATCTCAGTGCAGTTTTCGTGTCGGAGCCAGTCTCCATGCGCATCACATGTCCAATCCATCTCCAGCGTCGTCTTCGGATGATAGTGCCCATATTCTCTTGTTGGCATCGTGCAAGCAATTCTTGATTCGAGATAGTAGTCGGCCAGTACACGCGTAAGATTTTTCGCAGACAAGTTGTATGAAAGGCGGAGAGTCTGGACATATCCTGTTCTGTCATTCTCCAGCATTCCGATCCGTACAGCAAAGTTGACAGCACACAGCTGTTATAGATACTAGTCTTGGTTCTGATGCTGTATTGGGCAGATTCCAGGCGGTCTGAAGGGTCACGAATGCACTGCGTGCTTTACTCAGTCTGTTTTTAATGTCAGATCCAGCGCCTCCTTCATTGCTAATAACACTTCCAAGGTATGTGAAAGCGGTTGTATCTCGGAGGGTTTTACCTTCTAGTTTGACTGGTGCTGGGGTTGCTATGTTCAGAGTTATTACTTCAGTTTTCTTCTGATTTATTTTCAGCCCAACCATCTCACTATATTGGTTAAGGCGGCTGGTCTTTTCCTGGATATCTCTATGTGTATGAGATAGGAGTGCGATGTCATCTGCAAAATCTAGGTCTTCCAGAGTGGATGTGAGCGTCCATCTAATACCTCTTGCCTTATCTTCCGTTGTTTTACGCATCACCCAATCTATGACAGTGTTGAATAATAGGGCTGACATAACACATCCTTGTCGCACGCCTGTTTTTACTTCAAACTTTAATTCTGAAGTTTCAACACTGCATGCAAACTTGCTGTAGCAGCTTTTTATAATATTTATAAAACACAGTGGGATTCCATACCATCTTAAGATACGCCATAGACTTTCGCGGTGTATACTATCAAAAGCCTTTTCAAAATCTACAAAGTTGATATAGAGTTTGCTTTGCCATTCTGTGCATTGTTCTATGATATTTCTAAGAGCAAATATTTGGCCTATACAGCTCCGTCCTCTGCGAAATCCTGCTTGTTCCTTTCTCAGTTTCTTATCCACAGCGTCAGTAATACGTTGTATGATGATTTTGCTAAGATTTTACTTGGGACAGAAAGCAGTGTTATTCCACGCCAATTATTACAATCGGCAAGGGAGCCCTTTTTGGGTATCTTGATGATGACTCCTCTGTTCCATGCATCAGGTATTATTTGGGCATTCCATATAGTAGTAAACAAGGGTTGCAATATATTAGCTGCAAGTTCTGGGTCTATTTTGAATAGTTCTGCGTTTAAGTTATCATTCCCTGGTGCCTTGTTATTCTTAAGAGATTTAATTGCTGTAATGATCTCATCCTGGCTGGGTGTTTCAATGCCAATTTCTAACTCCTCTGTTGGTTCTGGTATGTCTGCTACTACCGTTGGAGGTGGTCTGTTTAGCAATTCTTTAAAATGCTCTGTCCATCGTATTTCTTGTTCCTTTTCCGTTGGAAGCGCATACTAGGGCCCGTTTTAGAAATCTCTTCCTGACCTGACGCTGTGAGGCAAAACAGGATTCGAGAAAGAAGAAGAAAGAAGAAAGTATAGATGTTCATCCGTGTCGGACATCTATATCTTCATCGTGTGCCAGTCTGCCCAGCGTGCTCGTAGCGCGTTGGAAGACGGGTGATAAGCCCCCTGTGAGTGTGGGTTCAATTTCGCGGACCGGCAGAAAAGCCATAAGTTCTCCAGATTCACGGTGTTCGTGGCACCGAACCGAAGGGTTACGATGTCCATGGCACCGAGCCGAAGAGCTGACAGCTTAAGTGCTTCTGGATCCAAAATTAAATATTTTTCGTTTCCCGTTTGATAAAGAAGATTTCTAGAAAAGAGTTCCATTTGTGTCATTCTGCCGCCCTTCTATCAGTTTATGTTTCAGTTTGGAATATCTTCACTACACTCCGGATAGAGAGCCGCTGTAGCGTAGTTGTTAGTGAACTCGCTTCGCAATGCTGGTGGTCTGGGTTCAGCTCCCGCAATGCGCGTGGAATTTTCCCGACCACGACGGCTCTCAGGTCGACCCAGCCTTAACTGGGTACCAGACATGCTCTGGGAAAGTAAAGGCGGCTGACCACATCACTCATCGTGTGCCGATGGTCAATGAAAAATACAGGCCTAACACTGTATTGACCTATATACCACGAGGTATGAAAGGGTTCCTTTTTTACTCCGGATATGTCAATAGGTGCTCCGATCTCCCTCGCAGTATCTCCAACAACGTCCAGCGACTGACTGTATCAGTTCGATTTTAATTAATGAGCCTACTCACATACAGGGCCGTGCAGTAATTTTCTCAGTATGATGCAAGTCTTCGAAATGCCGCCCCTTAAATTTGTTTACTTTAAAATAACCTTCAATTGTGATTTTCATTGTGCTACTTATGCCGCCCTCTTATGGTGCCACCTGATGCGGCCGCATCTCTGTATCATAGCACAGCACAGTCCTGCTCATATACCTGTTGTGCTGCCCTTTTTTGCTACACAATCTTCAAACCCAACTCCTGCAATCTAGTAGTTGACGTGAATTGGTTTGGATGAAAATCTTCTCTGCGGCCATACTATATGAGGACGTTCAAAATGTCAGCTCTACCCATGACTGGCCCCCTGACATAACGGCAAAGCCAGCCACCCTGTTTGCTCTCTCATTGACAATGACACCCATGTTCGCCTTTCTATCATGTGTTTCTAAAGTTAGGCCACAATCTTTCTCTCTCTCTCTCTCTTTTCTCTCTCTCTTCTCTCCCTCCTCCCTCTCTCCCTCCCTCCCTCCCTCTCTCCCTCCTCCTCTCTCTCTCTCTCTCTCCCTCTCTCTCTCTCTCTCTCTCGCTCGTGCGCGATTTGGAGCTTTGGTGCTTATCCTTCGGCGATGTGTCCGGATTCAGCCAGCGTTTACTGAGTTCATTCTCCGTTAGCCTTTGACTGTCCCCAGCCGTCCTGCAAGGCAGCAGGTTGACTTCTACACATTTAGAACACGTGCATCCGATTTCAGCCAAACCTCCCTAATCACCTCTTACGACATGCGTGGCAGGTAACAGTGGTTCTATTCTTTACACCCCAAATTTTGATCCCGGTAACCACTCGGGCGGAATTCGGTACCATCTACCTCTGTCACTTTGAAATACAAATAAATAACACAGACAACAGACTGATCGAGGAAAGTGCTATAGTAACTTTGTCAGCTGTTCAACGTCTGGATTATATTTGTTGTTTCCTTTTCCCCAATTCACTTTAGATATGTTTAATTCTCAAACAGCCAACTATAAACTCATACGGCCAGCGGACGCTGGTAAAAATTATCGGAAATAAGACCACAATCGTCACGTGACCTCGCATTCCAGTATTATTGTATATAGACAAATTCCTTTTAAAATCAACACAAAATGTTAAATCAAAGTTATATTATGTAACAAGTTAAGTTTTACAATAAGGAATATCAATATTATGAATATCTTTCGTCAATAAATAACAATGAATTGAGTAGAATTGCTAAAAAGCTTGCAGTGTTCTATCAAACATATATAAAACTCAACCCTCCAAATCGAACTAGGTCAGGGTTTCCCAGGTTAGTTATGCGGCCCAATATTACAGTTGTCTGTGATTTCTCCTTACTACTGTGTTTGTCTTGTTATCCTCCGCCATTTAAAAAGACGGTTTAGTGGATACGCTTTTTTAAAATAATTTTGCCCATGGTCTTCTTCTTCTCCTCTTCCACCATTGACTCTTTATAGAAGTGTTGCCGGGGTGAAACGTAGTGATCTTGTGTGTGCTTGTTCTTCTCTTCCACCATTTACTTCTTTATAGAAGTGTTGGGGTTGAAACGTAGTGATCTTGTGTGTGCTTGTTCTTCTCTTCCACCATTTACTTCTTTATAGAAATGTTGCCGGGGTGAAACGTAGTGATCTTGTGTGTGCTTGTTCTTCTCTTCCACTATTTACTTCTTTATAGAAGTCTTGGGGTGAAACGTAGTGATCTTGTGTGTGCTTGTTCTTCTCTTCCACCATTTACTTCTTTATAGAAGTGTTGGGGGTGAAACGTAGTGATCTTGTGTGTGCTTGTTCTTCTCTTCCACCATTTGCTTCTTTATAGAAGTGTTGGGGGTGAAACGTAGTGATCTTGTGTGTGCTTGTTCTTCTCTTCCACCATTTACTTCTTTGTAGAAGTCTTGGGGTGTAACGTAGTGATCTTGTGTGTGCTTGTTCTTCTCTTCCACCATTTACTTCTTTATAGAAGTCTTGGGGTGAAAGTAGTGATCTTGTGTGTGCTTGTTCTTCTCTTCCACCATTTACTTCTTTATAGAAGTGTTGGTGGTGAAACGTAGTGATCTTGTGTGTGCTTGTTCTTCTCTTCCACCATTTACTTATTTATAGAAGTGTTGGGGTGAAACGTAGTGATCTTGTGTGTGCTTGTTCTTCTCTTCACCATTTACTTCTTTATAGAAGTGTTGGGGTGAAACGTAGTGATCTTGTGTGTGCTTGTTCTTCTCTTCCACCATTTACTTCTTTATAGAAGTGTTGGGGTGAAACGTAGTGATCTTGTGTGTGCTTGTTCTTCTCTTCACCATTTACTTCTTTATAGAAGTGTTGGGGTGAAACGTAGTGATCTTGTGTGTGCTTGTTCTTCTCTTCCACTATTTACTTCTTTATAGAAGTGTTGGGGTGAAACGTAGTGATCTTGTGTGTGCTTGTTCTTCTCTTCCACCATTTACTTCTTTATAGAAGTGTTGCCGGGTGAAACGTAGTGATCTTGTGTGTGCTTGTTCTTCTCTTCCACCATTGACTTCTTTATAGAAGTGTTGGGGTGAAACGTAGTGATCTTGTGTGCTTGTTCTTCTCTTCCACCATTTACTTCTTTATAGAAGTGTTGGGGTGAAACGTAGTGATCTTGTGTGTGCTTGTTCTTCTCTTCCACTATTTACTTCTTTATAGAAGTGTTGGGGTGAAACGTAGTGATCTTGTGTGTGCTTGTTCTTCTCTTCCACCATTTACTTCTTTATAGAAGTGTTGCCGGGGTGAAACGTAGTGATCTTGTGTGTGCTTGTTCTTCTCTTCCACCATTGACTTCTTTATAGAAGTGTTGGGGGTGAAACGTAGTGATCTTGTATGTGCTTGTTCTTCTCTTCCACTATTTACTTCTTTATAGAAGTGTTGGGGTGAAACGTAATGATCTTATATGTGCTTGTTCTTCTCTTCCACCATTTACTTCTTTATAGAAGTGTTGGGGGTGAAACGTAGTGATCTTGTGTTTGCTTGTTCTTCTCTTCCACCATTTACTTCTTTATAGAAGTGTTGGGGTGAAACGTAGTGATCTTGTGTGTGCTTGTTCTTCTCTTCCACCATTTACTTCTTTATAGAAGTGTTGGGGTGAAACGTAGTGATCTTGTGTTTGCTTGTTCTTCTCTTCCACCATTGACTTCTTTATAGAAGTGTTGGGGCTGAAACGTAGTGATCTTGTGTGTGCTTGTTCTTCTCTTCTACCATTTACTTCTTTATAGAAGTGTTGGGGGTGAAACGTAGTGATCTTGTGTGTGCTTGTTCTTCTCTTCCATCATTTACTTCTTTATAGAAGTGTTAGGGGTGAAACGTAGTGATCTTGTGTGTGCTTGTTCTTCTCTTCCACCATTTACTTATTTATAGAAGTGTTGGGGGTGAAACGTAGTTATCTTGTGTGTGCTTGTTCTTCTCTTCACCATTTACTTCTTTATAGAAGTGTTGGGGTGAAACGTAGTGATCTTGTGTGTGCTTGTTCTTCTCTTCCACCATTTCTTCTTTATAGAAGTGTTGGGGGTGAAACGTAGTGATCTTGTTGGTGCTTGTTCTTCTCTTCCACCATTTACTTCTTTATAGAAGTGTTGGGAGTGAAACGTAGTGATCTTGTGTGTGCTTGTTCTTCTCTTCCACCATTTACTTCTTTATAGAAGTGTTGGGGTGAAACGTAGTGATCTTGTATGTGCTTGTTCTTCTCTTCCACTATTTACTTCTTTATAGAAGTGTTGGGGGGTGAAACGTAGTGATCTTATGTGTGCATGTTCTTCTCTTCCACCATTTACTTCTTTATAGAAGTGTTAGGGGTGAAACGTAGTGATCTTGTGTGTGCTTGTTCTTCTCTTCCACCATTGACTTCTTTATAGAAATGTTGGGGTGAAACGTAGTGATCTTGTGTGTGCTTGTTCTTCTCTTCCACCATTTACTTCTTTATAGAAGTGATGTGGGAAACGTAGTGATCTTGTGTGTGCTTGTTCTTCTCTTCCACTATTTACTTCTTTATAGAAGTGATGTGGGAAACGTAGTGATCTTGTGTGTGCTTGTTCTTCTCTTCCACCATTTACTTCTTTATAGAAGTGTTGCCGGGGTGAAACGTAGTGATCTTGTGTGTGCTTGTTCTTCCACCATTTACTTCTTTATAGAAGTGTTCTGGGAAAACGTAGTGATCTTGTGTGTGCTTGTTTTAAGGCACTTTGTAAGCTGATATTCATTTTCGTAAGGCTATTCTTGATGCCGTCGCTCCATCTTTTGCGTGATCTTCCTCTTGCTTTATACTCATTATACTTTTTTTGTGTGGCTCCCTATGGTCTTGCTTCAGTAAAAATGTATGTTCCATTATGTCCATTTTACTGTAAATTATGCCCAGCTTTGCCGCAACTACTGAATTTTGTTATTCAATTTTTTAATAACTTAAGATTACATATGTCGTTGTTACTTATACCCTGACCTAACTGTACCAGGGCACTAGAATTGTACAATTTAATTAAATAGAAGTGGGTTAGGTTATGAATTATAACGGTCTACAGGCGAAGGATTTACTTTATTGCACTCTGTATATAGTGTTTGATGATGTTTCTTGATGTTTCTTGATGTTTCATGATGTTTCTTGATGATATTTCTTGATATTTTCTGATATTTACTGGTGTTTTCTACCACCTCCGATATTTCTGCCAACCATCGTGTGCATGGGCGACCTTTAGCCTTAACCCTTTCGCTGCTACATACTATCCGAATTTTGAGCTAAAAATAGCTACTCTTTTTCTAGGTCACAAACGTGAATGTACGCCTATAGCAGTGACAGTAGCAATGTATAAAGTGTTAACACGTCTTAGTCCACAGAGGAGAGATAATAACAGACGCGTTTATGCGTCTTTAGAAGCGAATGGGAAAACGTATATATACGTCCTTAGCAGCTAAAGGGTTAAAACCGCTGCATCTGAATAGTATTTGCTCATTGTGTACTGTGTTGGTGATAATTTTGCTCTTTTCTCCTTCATTATTGCTAGTTATTTTTCTTTATCTTCTGACTTTTTCCCCTTCCTCTTCATTTCTCTCATAACAACAGTATGTCTGCCCTCTTTTCCTTTCCGTCAACCAGTAAGCAATAAAGAAAACTAGTCACAACAGAGATGAAGTGTCTACGCAGAATGCTGGGTGTAACAAGAAGAGACCGGTTGAGAAATGAAGACATCAGGAAAAAGTGGGTACAACATCAGTACTAGACTTCATCAGAAACAACAAATTAAATGGTTCGGTCACGTAAGCAGATTACCATCAGACAGTGCACCCCAAATAGCAATGCTGCTCCGATACAATGGGTACAAAGCAAAAGGCCGGCCACGCAAAAGATGGACCTCAGAGATAACAGAGGCGACGAAAGAGACTATCTACGAAGCGCATACTAGGGCCCGTTTTAGAAATCTCTTCCTGACCTGACGCTGTGAGGCATACAGGATTCGAGAAAGAAAGAAAGAAAGAAAAGTAAGCAATAAGTTCAATATATGCAAGTTTTTGTAAGTAGTAAATTTGTTCCATATAATCTCTTCAATTTTTCTATCAACCGTAAAAATATTTATTGCATTAACCCAGCGTTTCCCAAACTGTGGTCCGAGAGGTACTCACAAGGGGTTCTCAAGCGTTTGAAGAAATATTATGATCTTTGACATTTCAAACAGAAATATACATTTTTTTAAATATATATATAAAAATAGTGGTAAAGTAGGTCCACTCCGAAATCAAAGGACCCGGACCAGACAGGAGTCTAAATGTTTCTTTCTTTTGTCCTTCTCTGCTTTTTGCCGCTAGGTGTAGCAGGTTTAACTGATGATCGGTTTCCGAGATAATGCACGCTCGGTCGCTTGATATGGTGTGGTATTGTGGAGTTTTAAGATGTCTGTAACTCTATCAACCCATCTTTTTCTTGGTCTGCCCTTTCCTCTTGATGATTTCATTTTCAGGTTGTACACTCTTGCAACTGGTGTATTCAGGTTAATTCTCACCAAGTGGCCAAACCATTTGAGTCTCTATTTTTCAATAAATCTAATAGCAGTTGTTCCGAAATGTTTAATAGGACAAAATAAAATATCATTTGAAGTTTCACCCAGTCTAAGAATATTGTTTACTATTGTAACACACACACATAATTAATTTCTGTCCATTTTCCAATAGAACCGTTTAGGGTCCGCGTCAGAAAAATTTATTTAACCCTTTGAGGACAGGGCATTTTGAATTTTCCGCTGAAGAAGACTGAGCCATTTTTTTAGAAAACAAAAATAACTACTGTGACAATTTTGAAAATTCTAAAAGAAATATTAGAACACTAAATAAGTATAAAAAAAGAATATATTCTTAGAGAGAATATACTGAAGTATTATTTTATGAATTTTTCAAGTTAAGTTTTACCTGTTTTGTGACAATTATTTAAATGAATTTGCATATTATTCGTAATAAAAATATGAATGTGGATACATTTTTTTATTTTGTCAGAGACCTTATATTAGATCCCATGACTTCGCATAAATTCAAAACAGGTGAACGACTTTTTAAAATTAATTCTTATCATTCAAATATTGACGTATTTTTTAGAGAACTAAAATTTATTTCTAAACCTCTATTGCAACATACGTCTACGATATGGGAAACTATCGTCATGTTGCTATTGATACAAGAGATCAAACATTGAACTGGATTTTAAATATACTATCTGTGTGTTCTGAATTAAAACTGAAAGTAAACAAACGAGAGATATATTGCATGCATTCTATATCATTACCCAGTGGCGGCTCGTCATTAAGGGCCAGTCGGGCCTGACCCCACCAAAAATAATGTATTACGTGTATTTATTATTTTATAAATTAAAATAAAGCAACCCAAAACCATGATTTATCCGGAAAAAATGTCTGGCCCCACCAACAAAATTGATCACGAGCCGACACTGTGATTGTCCATATCTTGGAGACGTTATCAATCACGAAGGAGGAGCAGGTTATGATATTAAAAGTAGACTGAGTAAGTCACGATGTTCATTCATGACACTTCAGATAAGCCCAACCCAATGGAAATCAGTCCAATATAGCATCAGAACCAAGATTAATATATACCGCTGCAGTGTGCTATGTCACCATGAACACAAAGGAAGCAATGTTCAACACAATCGTTCTCCCCCACATTATGTTATCAGTGTCAAACCTGGATGCTGATATTAAATGATAGAAGAAAACTAGTCACGACAGAGATGAAGTGTCTACGCAGAATGCTGGGGGTAACAAGAAGAGACCGGTTGAGAAATGAAAACATCAAGAAAAAAGTGTGTACAACATCAGTACTAGACTTCATCAAGAAACAACAAATTAAATGGTTCGGTTACATAAAGAGATTACCAACAGACAGTGCACCTCAAAGAGCAATGCTGCTCCGATACAATTGGTACAAAGCAAAAGGCAGGCCACGAAAAAGATAGACCTCAGAGATAACAGAGGAGACGAAAGACACTATCTACAAAGCGCACACAAGGGGCCGTGTTAGAAATCTCTTCTTGACCTGACGCTGTGAGGCAAAACAGGATTGGAGAAAAGAAAAATAAACAAAAGTGTGCTATCACTGTGCAGTTGCAAGACATGCACTGTTTTGGAGCCAGCAGGGAAAGAGGAGATGGGGAAGGCATAGACAGACCTGGAGAAGAAAACTGGAGGCTGATATTAAAAGGATAGGTAAAACATGGAAAGAATTGGAAGGGATGACAAACGAGATGAAGAGCTGGAAGAATTTTGTTGAAGACCTGTGCTCCGTTGGGAGTTGAAATGAGAAGAAGATGTGTGCTATCAGCTTTACTATAAGGAGCACAAAGTTGGAGAATAACAGAACAAGATATGCATAATCTCTTCAACATTCATACAACTTCTCTGTGAATGATCTTACGTGTGTTCTGGTCAGAAACTACCTATAACCAAGAACTGCATGCACAATGTCAACAAGAGAAAGGTTGCAAGATATCATTGACCATCTAAGAAAGATTGTTGCTGACGTCGGTCATCTTGCACAGAACAGAGAGTTTTTCAGGACTGCTGTCATGGGAGACAAGTTCTGGAAGGGACAAGCTACTTGATGATGACTTATTTTAGTGCAGTCTTCGCTTATATAGACAATTTTTTTTAAACGGTCATAATTCGGGAAAAGTTCAGGACAACTTTCGAGGCCGTATGCTCCGCGAGGAGCGGTGAGAAATACGCAAACACTGTATGAAATATAATGACGAAATATAGTGACGTTTATGAAGATTCACGTCTGTTTAGTTTACTTCTTGTATAAATAATATTTAAACAATTTAGACAAAATGAGTCTTCGGTCCAGGTGGTCTTTCTTGATGAGATGGGAGGGACTTAATATTGGCATCGATTTAGTTAAACACAATGTTGTTGTGTTTTTATCCAGTACAATCAAGTCATACAGATCTTTTTCAAAATTAAGTAAACTTTACTTCACTTTAGGGCTTATAACAGCCCACCTACTTCAGATTGCGGCTTAAGGGCTTAGAGCAGTTGGGTTTTCTATCAGTTGCATGTTTTCTCATATATATTTATGGCTGGGTCAAATTGAACGTCGTTACTGTTGGAAATCAACAAAGAAAATTGATAAGAAACTGGACAGCTTTGAGAATAAATGTCTCAGAAAATTATTAAAAGTAAAATGGAGTGATTTCGTTTCTAACAACACAGTGAGAGATAGAACACACCAACAACCCGTATCAAATTTTATAAGGGAAACGAAGGTGGAAATATTTAGGTCATGTTCTTAGATCAGACGAAAAGAGACTAAATCGACAAGTCCTTATGTGGTCACCAGTTGGGAAAAGAAAACGTGGAAGACCAAAGACCACTCTTCGAAGAACCATCCAACAAGAAAGTAAACTATTGGGATGTAAAACCATACAAGATCTCCAACTGCTAGCAAAGAACCGTATCACATGGAGATCTAAAACCTCTGCCTATGTGCCGCCTTTGGCTCGAAAGGAATAAACTAACTAACTGTTGGGTAGCAATTTAGACCTACTGTAGAAGTGAACCCTAACCGTGCGTCTAAGAAGGAAAGGCAATCAGGTGGGCACTGCAATTTGATTTGAGTGGGGTTTTATTTTGTTTTTGCTGAACCGTTACCCTTCAGCGTCGCAGAGGGTGGTACTCAGTTACCTTTGTTAAGCCCTCTGCCTTGTGAGTCGAAGGTCGAGGGTTCGAGTCCGGATCGCGCCATTCTGTTCACGAGTGCAGTTTTTTCAAAGACCCCTAGGATTGTTGCTGGAGCTACGGAGTTCGTGCTTTGTGCAATACTCTCGGCAGGTGGCGTGCCATTTCTGCGGAGAAGGACTGAGCCGTATGGGGTAAAACCCGGTGCAATGAAGTCAATCCTTCGGCTTTTAAACCCTTTTTTTTTTAAATACCTTTGAAACGTCTAAAACCCCCGAGAGTCATCATTGTTTCGAACGAGAGCTGCTCGGAATTGTAAAATTTTGGTTTGTTGTCTATTGGCTCAATGAAGGCGCCCACTCATTGACCGTCATCACGTGGGTACTACATTTTGATCTTAGTCATAAGGCCGATAAGAATAAGCAGGAGCCTGTTCTGAGATTTACTTTCTTGGGGCACACACCTGGCTCTAACATAAACAGGAACCCGTTCTCATATCAACTTTGGGGCACACGCCTCGATCCAACATAAACAGGAGCCCGTTCTCAGATCAACTTTGGGGCACACACCTCATCTAACACAAACAGGAGTCCGTTCTCAGATCAACTTTGGGGCACACACCTCATCTAACACAAACAGGAGTCCGTTCTCAGATCAACTTTGGGGCACACACCTCATCTAACATAAACCGGAGCCCGTTCTCAGATCAACTTTGGGGCACACACCTCGCTCTAACACAAACAGGAGCCCGTGATCAGATCAACTTTCTTGGGGTCACACACCTCGCTCATAACACAAACAGGAGGGCCCGTGATCAGATCAACTTTCTTGGGGCACCTGCCACACACCGTTCGTAACTTCTACACTACACAAACAGGAGTCCATGATCATATCAACTTTCTTGGGGCACACACCTCACTCTAATATAAACAGGAGCCCGTTCTCATATCAACTTTCTTGGGGTACACACATCGCTCTAACACAAACAGGAGCCCGTGATCAGATCAACTTTCTTGGGGCACACACCTCGTTCTAACATAAACAGGTTTTAGAAATTATTCAGAACGACTATTTGAATCCTTCATAAAGTTATCAACCTAGGTATATTATAAATATGTGAGGCTGTTGGATGGCCTTAGAGATTGAGATACCAACATTAAAAAACATTTTGCTTTCTACCAGACGATTTTTATCACTTAAATGTACATTAATGCCTGGTTGTAAGGACCAGGCAAGTGGATGGCATCTCCCTAACACTAAAACTCCTCAAAGAAGTCAATGATCCACAACATTGTGATAATTCAGGGAAAGAATTGAAAGGACGAGTTTAAATTGCGAAATATCGTAAACACGACGTTCATTTTTCTAAGAAAGTCAATCAAGTGCCTTGTCTGCGGGCGGAGGCGATCATGTCTTTCTACAGCTCTCTCTTTATGGTGCAGTTTATCAGTTCTGAAGTCGATCTTTTGTCGAGCAACGATGTTAGATCATCCAACATCTTCTCTCTCTGTCTTCCACGATTTCTCCTTCCCTGAATTTTACCTGTTGTCACCAAATGTTCTAAACCTTCTCTTCACATTATATGCCCGAAGAACCTTGATTGTATGATTCGTATTCTTGTGATAAGGTTTCTTTGTGTGCAGGCCTGATTTAAAACCTCATCATTTAAGTTCCTCGCTGTCCATGGAATTTTCAGCATTCTTCTGTAAAACCACAACTCTGTGGCTTCCAGGGATCTTATTGATTGTCTGTTCATTGTCCTTGCTTCGCTGCCATACAGAAGTATTGGTTCAATATAGCATTCTATAATATATCGTTTTCGCAATGTCATTGGTAGTGAATTCTAAGAAAGTCATCATCACCATCATGTGCTGTGCCGGCTGGCATAGACGATCATGGATCTCTACGCATCTCTGTACCTGGTGTTTGCTATCATCTCAGATGTTGACGCTCTTCCGTGCCATGAAATCAGGCTTTCCAACAATTTCTCTTTCTGTCTTCCTCTGTCTCGTCTACCCTCGATTTTACCTGTTGTCACAATATGTTCTAAACCTCCCTTCCTCATCACATGCTCGAAGAATGATGACTGCCGCTTTCTTATCTTGATGATAAGCTTACTCTGTGTATTGATCTCATTCAATACCTCAACATTTGTCATTTAGCAGTCCATGGGATTCTCATCATTCTTCTGTAAAACCCCATCTCTGTGGCCCTCAGAGATTTTTCGATCTTTTTGTTTACTGTATTCTCTACGAAAAAACATACACACGAAAATGACTATTACTATGTTGTGTTCTCTGAAGTGCCTTGCTGTTTCAACGGTCTTTCTTGTTTAACTTAACAGAAACAAAACTTCTTCTTTTGTCGTCACACTGATACCGGGTTGTTGCCCAGTGTCGTCACACTGCTACCGGGTTGTTGCCCAGTGTCGTTGTTTTCCGTTTTTGTATTGTGCTGTTCTGGTGGCTTGTGTGATTGTTATCTTTGCTCTTTCACAGGATTCTGCTACGCCATCTAACCATCTTTTCCATGGTCTTCCTCTTGTCTTCTTTCCCTATGTTCTGTTGTAGAAGACTCTGTATACTGTGAAGTTTGGATGCATTCTTATTAAGTGGCCAAACCACTTCATTCTTTGTTTATCTATGTAATTCAAGCACGGTTTGTGCCAACTTTCTTTCTTATGCTGATGTTAGTGATTCTGTCTTTTCTTGTGTTGTTTGTAACTGTTCGCAGGCAACGCATTTCACATGTAGTTATGTTTTGTGACTGCGCTTTGCTCAATGTCCATGTTTGGCTCTGGTAACACAAAGTAGATATAAAAATGATGTTGATCATCTGTTGCTTAGCTGCCTGTGAAATGTGTGGGTGTTTTAACAGTGGGGCTAGCTGGTAGATTACAGCATTTATTTTTTGCACTCTAGCCTCTATCTCTCTATCCAGTTTTCTGTCCTCTGTGATTATGCTTCCTAAATATTTAACAAAACTAAACTAACAAGAAACAAAACTAACAAACATATTGTCATACAATTTGGTCACAGGCTGCAAAAGACATCTTTATAAACAACGTTTAGTGTATGCATTGTGATTACTTATTTTTAAAATAATAAATTAATATTTTTTTTAACCCTTTGTATCGTGCAGTAGATTTCATTTTCATCAAGATGCGTATCCTTTATAGGACGTTGCTCTCTTTGCAGCACATCTGAAATTTACTCTGTCTCTAGCCAGTTCACCCACTTCGTCGATTCATGGTTTCTTTTAGTGGCGGCTAGTGATCATTTTTGTTGGTGGGGCCAGACAAATGTTTTCGGAAAAATCATGATTTTGGGTTAGGTTATATTTTAATTTTAAAAATAATAAATACACGTTACACATTATTTTTGGTGGGGCCCGCCCCACTGGCCCTTAATGACGAGCCGCCACTGGTTTCTTTAATATCACTAACATGAAATATCGTGGCATATCCTTTACAGAACATATCCACTAACTATAGTAAACGAGTCGTTGATTTTCTAGGCACAACTAATACGTTCAGTAGTTTCCGATTGCTTTCTGAACGGTGAGGTCTATTTTCAACTTTCGTAAAAATTCAACGAGAAAACGAATTTGCTTCCATACGTGCCCCGCGGGTTTGAACCAGGTACTCTTTGGGTTGTAATCGAACTCACTACTACTTAAGCTACAGACGCCCCCCACCCACTAACAAACAAGTGCAAAGAAAACCAACAGCATATGATGCACATACACCCATAATTATAGCATGAACCTCCATCTTGTGTCTAAACTTTATATAGGATGTTCAAGATAAAAGTAGCCCATTTGACAAATCAAAGCTTATATAAGAAGAGAAATTGCTATTCCAATTTGGAATTTTTAAATTTTGTTTTGGAAGGTTACATTACAAGATCCATATCTACAAAACAAATTGTGTTAGACATTTTTTCGAGGTTGATGGTATAATTATGGGCGATATGTTAACCCTTTAGCTGCTAAGGACGTATATATATATATATGTTTTTCCCATTCACTTCTAAAGACGCATTAACACGTCAATTATTATCTACCTCTGTGGGCTAAAGACGTGTTAACACGTTATACATTGCTACTGTCACTGCTATAGACGTACATTCACGTTTGTGACCTAGAAACAAAGAGTAGCTATTTTTAGCTCAGCCTTCAGAAAGTATGTAGTAGCGAAAGGGTCATATACTGGTTTTCTCTCTCTCTCGCGATCCCATATGCTGGTTTTCTCTCTCTCTCGCGATCCCATATGCTGGTTTTTTCTCTCTCTCTCTCTCTCTCAACAAGTTAAGTGTAACAATAAGGAAAATCAACATTATGAATATTTTTCACCAATAAATAGCCATAGACTCACAGAATTGAGTAAATGTGCAAAAAATCGTGCAGCGTTCTATCAAACATCTGTAATTTCCAGTCCCCGTTCCTGATCTAGGTCAGGGAATCTCCGGTCAATTGTCTGGCCTAGTTATCTAAAGTCCGCTGTGCCCCAGCCGACCCGCAAGGCAGCATGTTGCTGTTTCTTTTAGGGTAGCTACCCTTAGACAACCTCCCCTCTCGGGTTGTTTCGCGTTTTCTACCCAGATTACCTGTCTTTTTTGGACTACTTGGTTTGCATACCGTCCAGTTTTGTGTACGGTTTGCTCCGCTATCTTTGATTGTCCCCAATCTAACTACAAGGCAGTAGTAAATAAGGTTTCAATGTAAGGGTATTTTTAACGATTATATACATACCTGTGGTTAAGTCAACAGACGCCAGGAAAAAATAAAAACATAAAAATATAATAATTACACTACATAGTAAGACATGGACCTTTAAAGCATTTATATTTAAGTAGGTTGGTGTATAACATTGGTAATATTTATGCAAAGATAATTGTAGATTGTGGTTATCAGATGACCTTCTTAGATAACATTGTACGTATGAACATTTATGAAATATAGGGTATGTCCATTTTTGTTTGAATGTCGTTACACACATGTGGTGCCGGGGCCCGCAAGGTAAGCAAAGAATAGTACCACTGCAACCTAAAAGACATGTCGTAAGAGGCGAGTGATGTAGGATCTAGGAAGCTACCTAGCAAATAAAAGCATCGCAGAAATCAGATGTGATGTCCTACTTGTAGGCACATAACTGGCACAACGTACAATTAGGCTCAGATCCCATACAAATCACACAGAGTGGTTAACAAGTGGTCGATGTGGAACGTTCGAAAAATAAGAAGAATGTGAAGTCCGACTTTTACCTTTCGTAAAAATCCTCTGGAACAAATATTATCCAAATTGCCCTCCACAGTGTTTGAACCAAGTTCTCTTGGGTCGTGATCGAGCTCTCTACAGCTAAGCCACATACCTCCACACAGTGGCGGCACGTCATTAAGGGCCAGTGGGGCCTGGCCTCCACCAAACATAATGTATAACACGTATTTATTATTTTATAAATTAAAATATAGCATCCCAAAACCATGATTTATCCAGGAAAAAAAATCTGGCCCCACCAGCAAAAATGATTACGAGCCGCCACTGCCTCCACATATACCAATATCGATATAAGAGAAGACTGAACTATGTAGCAATGGAGAAACACGTAAAAACAACAGTACTGTAGTACATAAATCAAGATACAACAATAATATAAATATGAAGAAGACGTTAAAGTTCTAGTAAACAACTGATGAATACCAAAGTCCAAAAAACGAAAACAAAAAGATAGTCCCCGCCCTCTGCCACGCAACGTTCAATCACATTTTGGCGTACGTAATGTAGAGACTAGGCAAATATTTGATTTCAGCAATCAGTAGTAAGACGCGGCTGTTTAAAAATGACACCAGCAAACCAGGTAGGATTGACAATGCGATATTTGATAAATATTTTCGTAGGTGGGAGCTGATTGCGTGACCTTCTTCTGTTGTCGTCACACTGTTACGGTGTTGTTGTCCAGTGTTGTGATTTTCTTCTATTGTCGTCACATTGTTACCGTGTTGCTGTCCAGTGTTGTGGTTTTCTTCTGTTGTCGTCACACTGTTACCGGGTTGTTGTCCAGTGTTGTGATTTTGTTATTTTGTCATCACATTGTTACCGTGTTGTTGTTCAGTGTTGTGGTTTTATGCTTTTGTCATCACATTGTTACCGTGTTGTTGTTCAGTGTTGTGGTTTTATGCTTTTGTCATCACATTGTTGCCGTGTTACTATCCAGTGTTTTGATTTTCTTCTGTTGTCATCACATTGTTACCGTGTTGTTGTCCAGTGTTGTGATTTCTGCTTTTGTCTTGTGCTGTTCTAGTGGTTTTGGTGATAGTTATTTTTGCCATTTTACAGGATTCTGCTATGCAATATATATCCTTTTTTCGCTATCTGCCTCTCGCCGTCTTTCCTTCCTTTCAAAAGCTCTCTCTGTTTCATTTGCTACTTTTTTTTTAACCAGAACATGTGGATGCTTTTTCACGAACATTTGATTGTTAGTAACTCCTACTTGCATGATGTTTTTCTGGAGCACTGATCAACCTATGACAACAGGATTTTCTCAATCCAAATGTTTTGGCTGTGTAACTGAAAGTGGGGTACATAAGTGGGCAAAAGAAGCAATGATAAACATTGACATGTGACATTCTGGTGTGTCATGGTGACGTTGTTTTTTACTCTTTGTGTCCTTGAAAATTTTGGGGGGGGTAATCACGCTCTGCCAGAACACGTTTCAAGCAATTTTTTCAAAATGGAGTGATCTTGGAAATATGCCTATAACGTTAGTTCTATGTAAGCTAGATTTATACTGTTGGTATCAAAATATGCAGAATTATATTCTGAACAATCTGATAATAAATAGTTATATTTGTAAATTAGTATTTATTTAGTAAATTATTATTGTATTTCATGTTCAGAGTAACTACTACAACTTTAAAACTTGAATCAATGCTTAGCCATTGCTGAATTCTCCATCATTGTCTGTGAAATCATAAACATGAAACACTGTGTGTGTTTATTTGAACTTTGGAACAAATCCATGGCTTGTTCGGCACTTTAACGACGTGGAGGACGAAACAACATCTTGTAACTAAACTTTTCACACGAAAGTTCACTTTTTCACAACAGGAAAAATATATTTGCGAATAAAACTATTTTTTTAAATTCGAAAATAAATTCTGCCATACGGTATACGTATATGAATGAAATGGGAGTTATCTGCCCGTTGAATTCTGTAAACAAAAACATTGTCGGACGTATAGTAGCTGAACAGTGAAACAAAACGTGCATGGACCCAAATTAGACATTGGTAGCGTGTTTTGGCATAATGAGAGAACTGTGTTCTACGCTGGGAGCGTCGACTGGACGCAATGAGTTTAAATCAGTTACAAAGTAGAGTTAAGAGATTAACTTCATGAGGAAGTGTTTATTAGATTATACAAGGGTCGGGGGCAAGTTGTGTCTCAACTTAAATAAGAAAATGACAGGGAAAAGATATTTCTTATTCTTCAAACGCTCCATATTGACCACTTGTTAACCACTTTGTGTGATTTGTATGTAATCTGAGCACAAGAGCGATTGTACATTGTGCCAGGTATGCGCCTATACGTAGGCCAGTACATCCGATTTCTGCAGTGCATTTATTTTTTCTAGAGTAGTTTCTCTAGGTCCTACATCAGTCGCTTCTTACGACATGCCTTGTAGGTGGCAGTGGTACTATTCTTTGCTCCCCTTGCGAGCTCCGACACCACACCGGAAGTTTTAATTATACGAGGCTGTCTTTGCCAGGCTACCTCTACGAGACCTATCCTATCTTATCGTAACCACATTTGCCGTGAAGCGGCGTGGGGAGAGTTAGTTTTCTAGCTTCTGCCAGGTGTGTTGCACTTGACGTTGTCAGTCCATGCTTTCGCAGGGACTCTGAGATGTTATCTATCCATCGTGTTCTTGGCCTGCCTCTGCGCCCTGAGTGACTACCTTTGCGAAGTTATCTTTGTAAAGCTACATTTACTAGGCGAGCTCATCAAGAATTTCTTGACGAGGTTCTACAGGGTGTTCAAGATAATTGCAGCCTGTGAATGGATCTAATCTGGTATATATGTATGGAAATGAGAAGGTTCAGTTATGACGTAGTATAGGTCAAGGTTGTGGGACGGTGTGTAATTGTAGTGCGGGAAGGGGCGATGAACAAATGTGACGTAGGACGAGCTAGTCAGAATCGGTTTAAATAGTAAATAAACACAACTCAATTTGTACCTGGCAACTTTCGAATTGTCAATGGGGCTGCAATTATCTTGAACACCCTGTATTTACTAAGCTGCCTTTCCAGACGTTTTGTGGAGGGCTCTGGTGTGCTAAATACTGAGGAAGAAAGCCCTGATAGAAAATGCTGACTGGCTTGTGGGTCAGCATGGTTATACAGAAGGCTAGAGGAGTAAACCTCGATCATACATCCGTAGAAGGAACACTAAGGCAGTTGATGGTTAGGTATTTTCCAAGTCATCTTCTGGCATCCAATGCAAACCTTGCTTAATTCCAAACGAATGGACTGTATTTCTTTCTTTCTTTCTCGAATCCTGTTTGCCTCACAGCGTCAGGTCAGGAAGATATTTCTAAAACTGTTTGCCTCACAGCGTTAGGTCAGGAAGAGATTTCTAAAACGGACCCTAGTATGCGCTTCGTAGATAGTCTCTTTCGTCGCCTCTGTTATCTCTGAGGTCCATCTTTTGCGTGGCCGGCCTTTTGCTTTGTACCCATTGTATCGGAGCAGCATTGCTCTTTGGGGTGCACTGTCTGATGGTAATCTGCTTACGTGGCCGAACCATTTAATTTGTTGTTTCTTGATGAAGTCTAGTACTGATGTTGTACCCACTTTTTCCTGATGTCTTCATTTCTCAACCGGTCTCTTCTTGTTACACCCAGCATTCTGCGTAGACACTTCATCTCTGTTGTGACTAGTTTTCTTCTATCGTTTGTTGTCAAGAAAACGATATGGGCTGTATTTCCTTTATATAAAAGCAGTATGGTCGAGAGAGGGGTTCTGCAACATGGACAAGGCAAATTCCCAATTTAGCACCACAGACTAGGCAAAAAGAACAGAAACAACGAATTATACACTTACCAAATTATCGTCTGTAAAATCGAAAAAGGTCACATACGTGTGTATATGCGTGCGCGCTTGCGTGCGTGTTTGTGTTTGTGTGTTTCGTGATTTAGCACAAAACAGTTTAAATGGACCAATCATCAATATTTACTTTGCACCAACACTCCAAAAAAACATTATGTATAGAGCGATAAAAATGGTTGTTTTATTGTCAATGTAAAATATATGTTACCACGTTGCTCCACTTTCCAAGCCTAGTCTACGTTACGCATGAGAGGAAAGACAAGACGCATAGTGCTGCCTCGCTCCATGTGTTTCCTTTGTCGACCTGACACTAAAAAGCAAAACACGATTAGAGAATAGATAGATAGAAAGATTGAATAAACACTCAATTGCTTTTAAATTAAATGAAAGTTAAACGTTACGGTTCATCAAGTTTTTTTAGATTCAGGTACCTATTATTATTATTATTATACAGGTCTATGACCTAGGGACTATTATCCAGCTGGATTGCATAACTTGCGATTTGTTATTCATGTCTTTTCATGTGGATCATTTTGATTTCTTTGCATTTTTTATCTGAATTTTTGTTCACGCCCTTTGATTTATTTTTAACTTTAGTATGACAGAAAGCAAGTTGAATGCATTTGAAAATAGATGTGTGCGAAAAATAATGAATATAAAATGGAATGAATTCAGAAGAAGTGATGAAATCAGAGACATGTCTGGTCAACCACTAGTGACAACTGTTATAAGAAAGAGAAGATGGAGATATGTTGGGTACACCTTGAGGAGAAATAATCAACGAATATCAAAGCAGGCATTGAAGTGGGATGCAAAGGGTTCAAGAAAGAGAGGTCGACCTAAGGAGACCCTGAAACGAACTTTGATGAGAGAGGCAGGAAATATCGGTCTCAGTTCCATGGAGGAGATTGAGCGAGTTGCCCAGGATAGAGCGGTATGGAGAAATTACTTGCAGGCCCTATGTAACGTTTAACGGTACGAGAGAAATTATTATTATGACACGAATACAAAATACATATTTTTTCCGATCCAGAAGCACTTGAGCTTTCAACTCTTCTTCTCATGACATCGTAACCCTTCGGTTCGATGTCACGAACACCGTAAATCTGGAGAACCTGTGGCTTTTCTGACAGCCCACGGATTTAAACCGCACTCACAGGGAGCTTCTAACCCGTCGTCTAACGCTCTTCGAGCACGCTGGGCAGGTGGGCATTTAAGTATACATAAAGTCGTATATATGTTAAGGTAAATCCTCCTCAATCCCCTAATGGAAACTGCCTTTGATAAAACATTGTTTTTTTACAAAACTGGTCTTCTCCATTTCAGAGTAGTACATTGCCTTGCGAGTCGAAGGTCGTGGGATCGAATCTGGATAGCGCTGTTCTGTTCACGAGTGTTTTTTTTTAATCAGAGATTCCTAGGATTGTTGCCGGAGCTACGGAGTTGTACTTTGTGCAATACTCTAGGCAGGTGGCGTGCCACTTCTGCGGAGAGGGACCGAGCACTATAGGGTAAAGCCCGGTGCAATGAAGTTAATCCTTCGGCTTTAAAACAAACTTTTGAAAATAACCCCAAAATTTGTCTAAATTATTTCTCCCCCTCTCCCCCCTCTTCGCTCAGAATCTTTCTCTCTCTCCTTCCTCTCTCTCTCTCGATCTCTCTCTCTCCTCTCTCTCCTCTCTCTCTCTCCTCTCTCTCTCCTCTCTCTCTCCTCTCCTCTCTCTCTCCTCTCTCTCTCCTCTCTCTCTCCTCTCTCTCCCTCTCTCTCTCCCTCTCTCTCTCCCTCTCTCCCTCTCTCTCCCCTCTCTCTCTCCCTCTCTCTCTCTCTCCCTTCCTCTCTCTCTCCCTCTCTCTCTCTCTCTGTCATCGGATGTCTTGCCTCTGCAACTGCCAAACGTCAAGATTCCATCTTCTCCCTGGTCTACTTCTTTTCGTCGAGATGCGTCCTTTCAAAATGGCCGTCTCCAACACTTCGTGTCTTTTTATACACCCTAATATTTCATTTTTCTTATTTGTAGCATCATTCACTTTCATTTGATTTTGAATTTCTTCTGACTTGATCTATTTGTTCTCTTTGCTGTCCATGTTATACAGAGAACTCTTCTGTAACACTTACATTCAAAAGTACGTATATGTTTTTCCACTGTCTTGTTAAATGTCCATGCTTTACAAACATACGTTACCACTGGAAATATAAATGATATTGGTATTCTGTTGCGCCCGTATGTTGGCGGGACCCGCAAAGTAGGAGCAAAGAATAGTACCACTTCGACCAATTAGGCATGTCGTAAGAGGCGACTGCGGTAGAGGCCTTGGGAAGCTGCCCTAGTAAATAAAATCGTCGCAGAAATCGGAAGTACTGGTTTACTTGTAAGCGCTTTAACTCGCCCGTCTGCCCAGCGTGTTCGTAGCGAGTTGGACTACAGGTGACTATTTCTCTTGTGTGTGGGTTCAATTCCGCGGGATGGCAGAAAAAGCCACAGATTCCTCAGATTTACGGTGTTCGTGGCACCGAACCGAAGGCTTACGATGTCCATGGCACCGAGCCGAAGAGCGTAAAAGCTCGAGTACTTCTGGATCGGAAAAAAAGCGCTTAACTGGCACAACGTACAATTTATTATTAGATCACATACAAATCAAAAAGAGTGGTTAACAAGTGAATTATATGAAGAGTTCGAAGTAGAAGAAGAAGAAGAAGAATTCTAATAGATATTTACACAGTGGCGGCTCGAGATCGTTTTTGTTGGTGGGGCCAGATACAGATTTTCGGGAAAATCATGGTTTTGGGTTAGGTTATATTTTAATTTATTAAATAATAAATACACGTTACGCATTATTTTTTGGGGCCCGGCCCTCTTGTCCTTAATAACGAGCCGCCACTGTGATTACATATAATCACAGAAAAGCTACAACCAACTGCTCGAGCCATAATAACACCGACCTGTTTTGATCATTTTATTCATAATTTCCTTATTCATAAAAAAAAGCCGGGTTTAAAAGTCGAAGGATTGACTTCATTGCACCGGGTTACCCCATATGGCTCGGTACCTCTCCGCAGAAATGGCACGCCACCTGCCCAGAGTATTGCACAAAGTATGAACTCCGTAGCTCTGGCAACAATCCTAGGGGTCTCTGGAAAAACTGCACTCGTGAACAGAAGGCCGCGGTCCGGATTCGAACCCACGACCTTCGACTCGCAAGGCAAAGGGCTTAACCACTCAGCCACAGAGTCCCCTATTCCTTATTCATAAAACACAACAATCAAATATTCAGTACAACGAAACTGTAGAACACTTCAGGAGAACTGCGGCACTTTCGAGGCAACAATATCAAGCATGACTATGGAGATCACTGCTGTCTCCAAGACTCTCTCGTGTGTGGCTGAGCAACACGCCAACCATACAATTATCATATCAGACTCTATGAATATTCTTCAACGGGTTAAATCTGAGAGTATTGATTGATTGATTGATTGATAGGACCATCATCATTGCACTTCGGTGAGTAATCGTGTGTGCTCCTATCTATTTCTTACACAGGAAGATCTCACCTGGAGTGCACGTGAGTGTCCCAGACGTAATTTTGAACATCGTGAAGATACTTTTGTAGGAACTTTATGTTTAATCTTTTCTAATGAATTTTGCACGGGCAGAGGTTTTCCAGCCTTCTCTTCTCGATTGTGAACTGCCAAAGCGTTATGTTACGTGATCAAATTTAACACGGGACCTACGTTTTATCGTCCATCTCCGATAGGACTAGGAACGCGATCTCACCTGCACTGAGATCAGGGATCTTTGGAAAAATATCATGATGTATATACGCGGAATGGGTGGACATCGTTTGCAGATCCCATCTCAAGAAAATGACTTGGTTGTATACACCTGGACATGCTAGAATGCAGGGTAACGAACGTGCTGACTTGAAAACAATGCCCGACTGAAGCGAGCAGAAGTATGGACAGAGTCGATGTCATCAATGCGGTAGGCTCTCATTTATGTTATATGGGTGAGTCTCAGACACATAAACGAGTGCCAGAAATCGGATTTCAGTTTCGACATGCCAGACAGTGTCATCTTCGTGTTAGAGAGAGAAGATATACAAATCAACTTCTCATAGGTACGGTAAGCAAATAGATTTTGGGATGGTTGCTGCAGCGGAGGACAGAGCACGAGTGGGAATGGTCCATGTGCCATGACTGCTATCGCGTAACATAACATAACAAATACTTTCGTGATTTAGCACTATTCGAAACAGCTATTTTATCTGAACCAAACTACCACACAAAAGTAAACACAGCGCGCTGTGCAAATAAATTCTTCTTCAAATACAAATTTAAATTTCAAAGAATATGTATGCAGCGTAGGAGTGTTTTTTTTCCCGTAACGTTCTGGAACTTTGGGCCAAAATATTTCGACTTTGGTCTGTAACTAGAACAACTTGTAAATTGTATCGAAATGTAATCTCAAATACTGGTTTCTTAGCACAAGTGTCGAGCAGGTACGTTGAGGACAATAGGTTGAATACCAGCGTTTTGGGTTTTCGTTACTTTCAGGTAACAATAACGACTATTTTTTTAGTTACATTCGTTAGTTAGAAATGATCGGTTTTTAACTCGTTCCTAGTTTGGAATGAAACAAAAATATAAAAAACGTGGCATATTCTTTATAAGACTTCAACCACGGTAAACGAGACGTCGATTTTCTAAGTACCACATATACGTTCAGTAGGTTACCATTGTTATCTGAACGGTGAGGTATATTTGTATCGTTCATAACATCATACGGGAACGAATTTGCTTCAAACAGCCCCCTTGCTGTGTTTGAACAAGATCAGTTATCAGTTATATGAGGACTATCATCATTGCATTCTGGACATGTCCATAGGTGCTCCAATCTCCGCCTCAGCAAATCCAGCAGCGGCCCAACACGTCAGTTCAATGTTGATTAATCAATCTCTTTTGAACAAGATATGCTAGGGTTGTGATCGAGTTTACTACATCTTAAGCTACAAACGCCCACTGTTGAAACACAATCAGTCAATCAACGATTTACTTCTTCTTCTAACGCTCCATACCCACCACTTGTTAATCACTCTTTGTGATTTGTATGTGATCTGAACCTAAGAGCGATTATACGTTGCGCCAGTTTTGCGCCTATAAGTAGGCCAGCACATCAAATTTCTGCGACGCTTTCTATTTACTAGGGTGGCTTCCGAAGGCCCCTACCTCAGTCGACTCTTACGACATGCCTTGTAGGTCACAGTGTAACTATTCTTTGCTCTCATTGAGGGCCCGCAACACACGTGGGACAAGAAATTCATCAAGAAACAACAAATTAAATGATTCGGCCACATAAGCAGATTACCAACAGATAGCGCGCTTCAAAAAACAATATTGCTCCAATACAGTGGACACAACGCTAAAGAACACCCACACACAAAAATATGTATGTTCCTTTAGTAAGTTTAACAAAACCACCAACGAAAAATAAACCTCACAAATGAACCGCATTCAGAGAAGAACAGCAGGACAAGAGCGATAGCGAGAGAAAGAGAGAGAGAGAGAAACCAGATTAGGTGGAGAGTATATAGAAAAAATAATAAGAACAAAATAGAATTCTTCTTAAAACTACTAACGAAACTTACCTTTTTTTATATGTTCACAGTTGACGATCCGAAACAGGTAGACTACGGTAAACAAAGGGTTAATAATGACAAAATATGTTACATTTTCTCCTTAAACGTCTTTGCAGAAAGAGATAAATCTCAATTTTAAAAAAACAAGGACAGAACCAAGTACACATATGACAACCGCCAAAAATAGATGTCATTAAATTTCACGATCTTTTTATGTAGACAGCAATATCTTTCTTTGTGTCGCATTTCACATAGGGGCAGAGTGACTTGTAGCCTCTCTTATAATATTAATTTATTCTGAGTAGAGATCTCTTGGACAACGGTTTTTTAAATATGTACACGGTTCAACAAAGAGAATTTTGCAAAAAGTGACAGAACAACATAGAATCTAGAGCAGCGGTTCCTAAACTTATCATTACCAAGTACCCTCTATTATTAAATACATTTTGCTGCCAGGGCCACTAAAATTTTGTGCAACGTTAAATACATTTTGCTGCCACGGGCCCACTTTTAAATACATTTTGCTGCCACGGGCCCACTTTTAAATACATTTTGCTGCAACGGGCCCACTTTTAAATACATTTTGCTGCAACGGGCCCACTTTTAAATACATTTTGCTGCAACGGCCCACTTTTAAATACATTTTGCTGCACGGGCCACTTTTAAATACATTTTGCTGCAACGGGCCCAATTTAAATACATTTTGCTGCCACGGGCCCCTTTTTAAATACATTTTGCTGCAACGGGCCCACTTTTAAATACATTTTGCTGCAACGGGCCCACTTTTAAATACATTTTGCTGCAACGGGCCCACTTTTAAATACATTTTGCTGCCACGGGCCCACTTTTAAATACATTTTGCTGCAACGGGCCCACTTTTAAATACATTTTGCTCGCTAACCGAGGCCCACTTTTAAATACATTTTGCTGCAACGGGCCATTTTAAATACATTTTGCTGCCACGTGCTTCCTTTTAATACATTTGCTGCCGCGGTGCCACTTTTAAATATATTTTGCTGCCGCGTGCTTCTTTTAAATACATTTGCTGCCGCGTGCTTCATTTTAAATACATTTTGCTGCCGCGGTGTTCCCTTTTAAATACATTTTGCCTGTCTTCCTTTTAAATACATTTGCTGCCACGTGCTTCCTTTTAAATACATTTTGCACTGCTCACGCGCCTGTCCAGCGTGTTCGTAGCAAGTTGGAAGACCGGTGACAAACCCCCTGTGAGTGCGGGTTCAATTCCGCGGGCTGGCAGAAAAGCCACAGGTTCTCCAGATTTACGGTGTTCGTGGCACCGAACAGAAGAGTTACGACGTCCATGGCACCGAGCCGAAAAGCTGAAAAAGTGCTTCTGGATCAGGAAAAAGAAAAAATACATTTTGCTGCCGCGGAACCCACAAAAGTTTCTATATATGAAAATGGACAGGAATAAATAATTTGTGTGTTACAAAAGTAAACAATGTCTTCAATTTAATATTTAAATAACCAGGCAAATGTTTCCTTTTGCCTTGAACAAGATCCATCATCATTAACATCATCCGTACATTTGCATTTCAATTTCAGCCAGCGATCCATCCTGAAGCTCAGCCAAAATGTATAGTAGCAAAATCTAATGTACGCCAACGTTATTTATTCCATCTTTCCCAAGATTGTTTCAGCCAATTACTTACTTAAATTTCATTCTTCTAGTGATGGAGTTATTATTACACTACACCAACAGTCAAGCTGGTTATAATTTCTCAGACTGAGGGAAACGTCAAATGAACTTTCATTTTATCCTGTCAGACATTTAGAATCCTGTCTGGTCAAAGTCCTTTCATTTTGCAGAGGAACTAGTTTACCACTGTTTTTATACATATTTTTAAAATGTATTTTCTGTTTGAAATGTCAAAGATCATAATATTTCTTCAAGCGCTTGCGACCTGTGAGTACTCCGTAGACCCCCGGGCGTCGGCAGACCCCATTTTAGGAAACGCTGATCTAAATTATTTATTTCAAATATGTCTGTCGTGCAGAAAACTTATAGCGACATAGTACGTCAAATTTGATATGCGTACCCAATGTCAACAAACGTCATACATGTAAAAATAGTCGCATATCTGTCCATCTATCGTAATCAATATCTTTATATCTATAATTTATATATTTATTTGCTTAATATCTGTCTATCTATAATTTATATATTTGTTTATTAAATATCTGTATATCTATAATTTATATATTTGTTTATTAAATATCTGTATATCTATAATTTATATATTTGTTTATTAAATATCTGTCTATCTATAATATTTGAAAGTCTAAATAAAAATGCAACTAACTGCAAGATATATAGTTTATAAACTAAATTACGAATTTTCAATTCAAATGTTGTATCAATCCTAACATATGCCAACGAGAGTTTGAAAATGACTAAAGATATAGAAAGCAAGTTGAATGCATTTGAAAATAGATGTCTACGAAAAATAATGAATATAAAATGGAACGAATTCAGGAGAAGTGATGAAATCAGAGAAATGTCTGGTCAACCACTAGTGACAACTGTTATAAGAAAGAGAAGATGGAGATATGTTGAAAATACCTTGAGGAGAAATGATCAGAGAATATCAAAGGATGCATTGAAGTGGGAAGCTAAAGGGTTCAAGAAAAGGACGCCCTAAGGAGGCCATGAAATGAACTTTTCTGAGAGAGGCAAGAAATATCGGTCTCAATTCCATGGAAGAGATTGCGTTATTTTCCCTGGACAGAACGGTATGGAGAACTTACTTGCAGGCTCTATGTAACGTATAACGGTACGAGAGAAACATATATATATAAATTAATTAGCTTTTTTATCTATAATTTATATATTTATATTAATTGTCTTTTTATGTATATTTGTATGTGGCTATCTTTATATCTTTATATTCATATAATTATGGTCGTCATCAACATCATCCAATAGCTTGTCGAAAGTAGAACGTTGCCACCCTAACAGTCCTTCAGAATATATCTCCAGATTATTGTTACCGGGGCCCGCAAGGGAAGTAAAGAATTACAACACTGCGCCCTACAAGGCATATCGTAAGAGGCGACTAAGGTAGGGATCCGCCCGAGTGCTGCCGGGCCCACAGGGTAGGAAAGAATATGCAGCAATGTCTACCTGCCAGGCATGTCGTAAAAGGCGACTAAGGAGGGTGGGTTGTGTGGCTGGCTACCTCACCCTGTAGAAAAAATAAGCCAAAAAAAACTTCAATAAGAGACGCTGGCGATGGATAGGACATACATTGAGAAGACCGACCGGAAGCATCGCAAGACAGGCATTGTTTTGGAACCCGCAGGAAAGAGGAGTAGGGGAAGGCCTAGGCAGACCTGGAGAAGAGTGCTGGAGGCGGATATAAAGAGGATAGGCAAAACATGGAAAGAATTGGAAGGGATGGCAAGAGAGGAAGAGATGGAAGAAGTTTGTTGAAGACCTGTGCTCCGATGGGAGTTGAAAGGTGATGATGAGCCAGATGTCCATCTTCTGCGGTCGAACGGCTCAACTATAAAATAGGATATATCTTCTCTGTAATTGTCTCCTTCACTTCTCTGTCAGTATAAATAATAATTTCTCTATTACCGTTATTCGTTACATAGGGCCTGCAAGCAATTTCTCCATACCGCTCTATCCTGGCCAACTCGCTCAATCTCCTCCATGGAACTGAGACCGATATTTATTGCCTCTCTCAGTAACGTTCGTTTCAGGGTCTCTTTATTTCGAACTCTCTTTCTTGAACCATTTGCTTCCCACTTCATGTCTGCTTTGAAAGTCTTTGATCATTTCTTCTCAAGGTGTGTCCAACATATCTCCATCTTCTCTCTCTTATAACAGTTGTCACTAGTGGTTGACCAGATATGTCTCTGATTTCATCACTTCTCCTACGCCCGAGTGATTACCGGGGCCTAAATTTGGGTGTAAAGAATAGAACCACTGTTACCTGCCACCCATGCATGTTTGGTTGCAAATTGTTCCGCGTGGATTTTAACAAAAGGACGATGGTACCACCCGTTCAGAAAGCAATGGCAAACTACTGAACGTAATAATGTCTAGAAAAATCACAAACAGCGTTACAAAGCTGGTGTTGATTCGCAAAGTCATGCAAAGGATATGCAATTAACTTTAACATATATGCTACTTCATTCCCTTGTTAAATGTCCATGTTTCACACCCATACGTTGTCACTTGAAATATAAAAGGATTTAAAAACCTAAGGATAGACTTCATCGCACCGGGTTTTACCCCATATGGCTCGGTCCCTCTCCGCAGAAACGTCACCTGCCGAGAGTATTCACAGACAAAAAACTACCAAACATATTGTCATACAATTTGGCCACATGTTGCAAAAGGCATTGTTTTTGATGATAAACAACGTTTAGTGTATGTACTCTAATTAGTTATTTAAAAATAATTAATTTTCTTGAATATGTATTGTAACCCCCCTCTGCATCGGGGAGAGGATTTCATAAACATAAACATAAGAAGTGCAAAGAATGCCAAACTGGCATATAATGTACATATCACCAATAGTTATAGCGTGAACCTCCAAAAATGTCTAACTCAATTGGTTTTGTAGATATGGTTTTTGCAATGTAACCCTTCCAAATTAAAAACAAATTTCAAATTAGAAAAGCAATATCTCTGCTTATATACAGTTTAGAAAAAAAGTGGAGGTTCATGCTATAACTATGGGTGATATGTACATCATATGCCAGTTTGGCGTTCTTTGCACTTCTTATATTTGTGAAATCCTCTCCCGATACAGGAAGGGGATGGGGGTTTACCAAAATATTTTCAAGAAAATTAATTCTTTTAACCACTTAGCCACAGAGACTTGAAATATGCCAGCTCTTAGTATTCTTATCTTTGTTTCCTATCTCACTTTTCTAGACTATTTTCCTATCTCAGTTTTCTAGACTATCTTCCTATCTCAGTTTTCTAGACTATCTTCTTATCTTAGTTTTCTAGACTATTTCCTATCCTTCACTATCTCTATCTCATTTCTAGACTATCTTCCTATCTCAGTTTTCTAGACTATTTTCCTATCTCACTTTCTTCTAAGACTATTTTCCTATCTCACTTTTCTAGACTATTTTCCTATCTCACTTTTCTAGACTATTTTCCTATCTCACTTTTCTAGACTATTTTCACTTGTTCAATTTTGTAGAGACAATATTTGCCTTCTTTTCTTCTTCTCTTCTTCCTCTTCTTCTTCTTTTCTTCTTCTACTTCTTCTTCTTCTTCTTCTTCTTCTTCTCTTCTTCTTCTTCTTCTTCTCTTCTTCTTCTTCTTCTTCTTCCTTCTTCTTCTTCTCTCTTCTTTCTTCTTCTTCTCTCTCTTCTTCTTCTTATTTTCTTCTTCTTCTTCTTCTTCTTCTTCTTCTTCTTTTCTTCTTCTTCTTCTTCTCTTTCTTCTTCTCCTTCTTCTTCTTCTTCTTCTTCTTTCTTCTTCTTCTTCTTCTTCTTCTACTTCTTCTTTTTCTTCATCTTCATCTTCTTCATCTTCATCTTCTTCTTCTACTTCTTCTTTTTCTTCATCTTCATCTTCTTCATCTTCATCTTCTTTTTCTTCTTCTTCTTTGTTCACCCGTTATGAATTCAAGCGTAGGCAGAACGCCTGGTATGGCATATCTGACTGATGTTTGCGTAGAAGCCTGCTTTTCTTATTATCAATGTACACCGCAATACAGGCGAGCTTTCTCTGGGGTATTTGTAATTTAGATCCTCAAGTATCTCTTCCCCCACCCCCACCCCGCTCACACACCCCACACTCCCCCCACACTCCCACCCCCACACGTTTTCCCACAGTATCTTCTTCTTCTTCTGCGTTCTCAATAGATTGGGATTTCGGATTCTCTAATAAAGGCAGCCGTCTGCCTCAGATTATCCACCACGCCATACAGTTTGTCTTCTGCGTTCTCACTAGATTGGGATTTCGGATTCTCTAATAAAGGCAGCCGTCTGCCTCAGATTATCAGCCACGCCATACAGTTTATCTACTGCGTTCTCACTAGATTGGGATTTCGGATTCTCTAATAAAGGCAGCCGTCTGTCTCAGATTATCAGCCACGCCATACAGTTTGTCTTGGACGCTAGTGTAAAAGGGCCACTTCTTTCTTCTCAAGTCTGCATACTGGGGCAGTTCTGTAGGATATAATTCCTATGATTTCTGCTTCCTCGTTTGTGCCGACCTCTTCTCGCAGTAAGTTTTGGCCACCCTTGTGATGGTAGATCTGATATTCTTACTGCGTGGCTAAATCTTCGAGGCAGATTGACGACCGTAGAATCCGTTATCCCATTCCTCATTGTGAGGGTCGTTGCACCATGTTATGCGCCTTGCGGTCTGGTGCATCCGTTTTCTGCAAGCATTTGTTTCCTGTTAGCATTCCCTAGCATACACGTGCATCCGATTTCAGCCAAATCTCCTTAGTCGCCTCTTACGACATACGTGGAAGGTAACAGTGGTTCTATTCTTTACACGCAAATTTGTACCCGGTAACCACTCGGGCGTTTCCACAGTATAATTCCCACTAAACGCAATTATGTCCCTAAACATGACCTATCACTGATAACTCATAACGACATCACAAACATGTGCAGCTAAAACGATTCTTTTTTTGCACTAAACACCAGCTGCAACATATGCACACGTGACACTGACACATACACATATATCAAAACTATATGTTGAAACTATGGATAATCTGAAAATGGTGAACATAATGGGTCGAGATGATATAGCAAAAATGTAAAAAGTAATTTGGATTTGTAATGTCTTCTTTTTCTTCTCTTCCACCATTTACTTCTTTATAGAAGTGTTGGGGTGAAACGTAGTGATCTTGTGTGTGCTTGTTCTTCTCTTCCACCATTTACTTCTTTACAGAAGTGTTGGGTGTGAAACGTAGTGATCTTGTGTGTGCTTGTTCTTCTCTTCCACCATTTACTTCTTTATAGAAATGTTGGGGGGAAACGTAGTGATCTTGTGTGTGCCTGTCTTCTCTTCCACCATTGACTTCTTTATAGAAGTGGTGGGGGTGAAACGTAGTGATCTTGTGTGTGCTTGTTCTTCTCTTCCACCATTTACTTCTTTATAGAAGTGTTGGGGTGAAACGTAGTGAGCTTGTGTGTGCTTGTTTTAAGACACTTTGTAAGCTGATATTCATGTTCGTAAGGCTGTTCTTTATGCCGTCGCTTCCTCTGTTGTGTTATCTTCCTATTGCTTTGTACTCGTTATACTTGTTCTGTGTAGCTCTCTGTGGTAGGCGATACCAGGGCATTCTGGTCAGGTGTCCAAACCATTTAATCTGTTGTTCTTTTCTGAATTGCATGACTGGTTTCACATCCAGTCTTTACTAAGAACAACATCATCAGATAGATTATTTAATCTGTTGTTCTTTTATGTCACTTTTTGTAATGTCACTGATATTAAAACAAAGCTAAGAAAATTAAGAGCATGCATATTCCCAGTGGCAACGTATGGATGTGGAGCATGGACATTTACCAAGGTAGTGTAAAAACATATATATGCTTTTGAATATAAATGTTACAGAAGAGTCCTCCGTATATCATAGACAGAGAAGAGAACAAATACATCTATCCAGAAAGAACTCAAAATTTAAAAAAAACTGGCTGCTGCTACCAAAAAAAAAAAATGAGATGTATAAGTATTTTGATATATAAAGAAACACAAAAGGCTAGAGAAGACCATCATGGAAGGAGATATCCAGGCAAAGAGGAGAAGAGGAAGACCACGGAGAAGATGGATTCAGGATGATACTGATGATTTGCACATGACGGCTGCAGAGGGCTACCGAGCTAAAATTCCGAAGAACTGTTGGGGTGGCAAAATTATGCTCAGGTCAAGCTATTTGATGATGATGATGATGATGATGAACGTCCCTCAGGTGCCTTGGAGATAACTAGAGGACAGAAAGGTTTGCATCGAAAGCATCGATTGTTAGGGAGTTTAGGATGGATATAGTTGGATGTTCTTCAATTTGGATTTGTGACCTCACTTAGGGGGTTATTGTTTACTAAACTGACGTCATTGCACTCCAGGGAGACCCATAGGTGCTCATCTTCTTTTTCACCCTTCGTCCCTAGGGAAGCATAGGTCCGCAACCAAGGCCTTCAAAGCCCGCCTATCCAAGGCCATCTTTTCCAGATCTCGCCACTCTCTCTCCGTCCTCTTGCATTCCATCTCTAACTCTCGTCTCCAGGTGTTTCTGGGTCTTCCCTCACTTCTATTGCCCTGGGGGTTCCATCGGAGAGCCTGTCTCACGATGCTGTCAGAGGGTTTCCTCAGTGTGTGTCCTATCCATCGCCACCTTCTGCTCATTATCTCCTGTTCCACCTGCCGTTGTCCTGCCCTATCCCACAGTTCCATAGGTGCTCAGTCTCCCCGAAAATATATCGAAGAGTATGCATACTGATGGTGCCCGTGGTTTGCTGATTAAACACACCTCTCACTCTGCCCCTCATGCAACCAGTTCTACTTGTACAACGTGTAACTCCAAGCTAACTCGATTCAACATCTACTTTAGCGTCTTCATCCAACAGGCAGTCGTGAAGAGACCGAAGAATATCCCCCTTATCCATCTTTAACTCCCCAACAATGGATGCTGTTGATGCTAGCCTGCCCGCTCTCTCACTACAGCAAACACCTGCATGGCCAGGACACTAGATCCACGTAAGCCTCTGGAGGTTGTTTTTTCCGATCCAGAAACACTTGAGCTTTTCAGCTCTTCGGCTCGATGCCATGGACATCGTAACCGTTCGGTGACACGAACACCGTAAATCTGGGGAATCTGTGGCTTCTGAAGGTTAGAAAATTCTATGGACGAAACCCACTCATATCTATTATGCATACTCTTCGATATCTGTTTAGTGAGAGTGAGCCCATATCGGTCTGCTCGGAGTGCTATAACTTTTGTTTAGTAACCAAAAACCAATTCAAAAACAGGATCAAAATACGTAAAGATCGTGTTCATGTGACTGCTTCGAACCAATTGAACAATAGCTTTTTTCTTGAAATCTGATTCGCGCGAAAGCTGACGGTGTGAAATAAAGCGTCATGCATATTGCAACGGGGGCCATGATGCCCGCGGGCAACACGTTGAAATGCGTTGATTTAAAGGAATGACATGCCCGTCTGCCCAGCGTGTTCGTAGCGCGTTGGACTACGGGTGACTATCCCTCTATGTGTACGGGTTCAATTTCGCGGGATGGCAGAAAAAGCCACAGATTCCCCAGATTTACGGTGTTCGTGGTACCGAACCGAAGGGTTACGATGTCCATGGCACCGAGCCGAAGAGCTGAAAAGCTCAAGTGCTTCTGAATCGAAAAAACAAAAGGATTGACTTAATTGCTTTTGGTGACCACGTATGACTTCGTCCCTGTCGGTCTAAATGGAACGCCATTTATTCAGTGTTTCATAAAAAAGGAATTCCGTAGCTCCAGCAACAATCATAGGGATCTCATTAAAAAATGTGCACATATAACTCGGTCTGGATCCGAACCAACAACCTGCAGAACAATAGGCAAACATTTTACCTACTTCACCATAGATGCCCATAATTTTTCAAATGATACTCACTATTTTTGTCCCGAACAGAAACTTTCCATCGTTCTGTTGTCGATGTTTCAAGCACGCATGTATAGCTATAAACAAACGAATACAAACTGTCCACTACAATTGACATTAGGCGGGAGAGAGTTCAGAGGTGTACAAAAACATTATGAGGATGAAAGAAAGAAAGGAGGGCAGAGAAAATCCTGGTTTGACAACATCAAGAGCTGGTCGGGGCAGAGTTTTTCCACATTCGCCCGAGGAGTTGAAGACAGAGATTCATGGCGTGCTTTTTGTGCTGATGTATTCACAGTGCCACCTCTACGACCCTAACGGATTATGGGCTTTATTATTATATTATTATTATTATTATTATTATTAAAAACATTATTTATCAAATGTGGACATAGTGAGTGTTTTGTTGTTCTTTGTTCTATAATTAGCTCAGGATGATTTATTACTTACGTTGTGGCTTAATGACTAATATTAATGTGCGAAATGAGGTCAGATCACCAAGAAAAAAAAGTCACTGTCAACATCAGAAAATAGCCAGTTATTATCGGTCAGGCACAGTGGCGGCTGAGAGCCGCTGTAGCGTAGTTGTTAGTGAACTCGCTTAGCAAGGCTGGTGGTCTGGGTTCAGCTCCCGGAATGCGCGTGGAATTTTTCCCGACCACGACGGCTCTCAGGTCGACCAGCCTCAACTGGGTACCAGACATGCTCTGGGAAAGTAAAGGCGGCCGGCGTGATGCTGACCACATCACCCATCGTGTGCTGACGGTCAATGAATAATACAGGCCTAACACTGTATTGACCTATATACCACGAGGTATGAATGGGTTCCACAGTGGCGGCTCCTGATAGTTTTTGTTGGTGGGGGGCAGACATAAATTGTCGTGAAAATCATGGCTTTGGTTTAGGTTATATTTTAATTAATTAAATAATAAATACACGTTACACATTTTTTTTGGTGAGGCACGGCCCCTTTGACCCTTAATGACGAGCCGCCACTGGTCAGGAATGTAATAAGAGGAACAGTCAGAACGACACCTGTTGTTCTATTCAGTGAAAAACAGATACTCAAATGGTATGGCCACTTAGTGAGATTTAACTCGACTACACCAGTTGCAAGAACGTATAACCTGGAGTCATCAAGATGAAGGGGAAGACCAAGCAAAAAATAGATTGATGGAGTTACAAACATCTTAGATTAAGATATTTTGGCGCCCGAGTGGTTACCTGGGCCCAAATTTGGGGTGAAAAGAATAGAACCACTGTTACCTGCCACTCATGTTGTTAGAGGCGTCTAAGAAGGTTTGGCTGAAATCGAATGCACGTGTCCTAAACGTGTAGAAGTCTATGCATTTAGGGGCCTACCAAACCAATGTGCAACGTATACACGTTCTTGGCAAACATCAAACATATCACAAAGAGTGATTAAAATTGGTCGTAAAGAACGAACGCAAAGAAGAAGAAGAAGATATTTTGGACATATAAAAAGACATGAAGGGCTGGAGAGACCATCATGGAAGGAGGCATACCGGCAAAGAGAAGAAGTGGAAGACCACGGAGAAGATGGATTCAGGATGTAACTGATAGTTTGAACATGAGGGCTGCAGAGACAGGACATCTGGCCTATGAGAGAGAAATTCCGAAGGACTGTTGGGGTGGCAAAGTTCTGCTCAGGACAAGCTATTTGATGATGATAAACATATTAAAAAGGTGATTCACCCAAAAGTTGGACATAAGCGATAACAGAGGCGAAGAAAGATAATGTTTATAAAGAAGGGCCCACAAAAGCCCGTTTCATACATCTCTTCTTATCCTGACGCTGTTAGGCAATCAGGATTGCAGAAAAGAAAGAAGAAAAGAAGAGAGACATCTTAAAAGTCCACAATATCACAGCATATCAAGAGACCGATATTTGCACTATCTGGGAAACTGATCATCAAGTTAAACATGCCAAACGGAAAAAATGGAGGACAAACGAAAAATGTAATAGCAAAAGTATATCGATTTAGGGTAAACTGCAATAAAACTAAGAAACAATGGCGAAACTCGTAAACACTAAGTACTGTAGTTTTACAAAATAAAAAAACAAAAACAATACACAACAACGTTTCGACAAAAAGGCCTCTATCAAGCAATGATACAAGAGAAGTGAAGAATTTCACTTCTCCACAAACACAACACGCAGAATCAACCAACAATTCCCTTCTTCTTCTTTTGTCGTCACACTGCTACCGGGTTGTTGCCTAGTGTCGTGGTTTTCTGTTTTTGTCTTGCGCTGTTCTGGTGGCTTGTGTGATTGTTCTCTTTGCTCTTTCGCATGATTCTGCTACGCCATCTAACCATCTTTTCCGTGGTCTTCCTAACAAGTCCCTAACGGCCCAAAAAGGAAAATGTATGACAAAAACGAGTAAAGAAATAAATGCAAAAAAACTAGAAGTGGAAAAAGATGAAAACAATATAAATAGTATATATATATATATATACAGTGACAGCGCGTGATTATTTTTGTTAGTGGGGCCAAATACACATTTTCTGAAAAATCATGGTTTTGGGTTAGGGTATAATTTATTTTATTATATAATAAATACAGGTTACGCATTATTTTTGGTGGCGCCCGGCCCCACTGGCCCTTAATGACGAGCCGCCACTGTATATATATATATATATACATACGAAGAAAATATTTAGAATAGAATATACTCATCGCGACAAAGAAAATATAAGACAAGGACAGAAAATGTCCACTCATTTCGATCTTGAGCCTCACAAATGATTTTCGGATCAATATGGCTAATTCTAGTTTTAAGCTTCTTCTTCTTCTATCGCTCCACATCGACCAGTTGTTAAACTATTTTTTTTAAATTTATATGTGATCTGAGCATAAGAGCAATTGTATGTTATGCCAGTTATGGGCCAACAAGTAGACCAGCAAATCCAATTTCTGCGACACTTTTTATTTACTATTTTAGCATCCTATTTCTCCTACCTCAGTCACCTCTTACGACATGCCTTGTAAGTCGTTGTGCTACTACTCCTTGCTTCCCTTGTGGGTTTAATTGCCACCACACAGGAGTAATTATTTGTTTTTTTTTAGAATCATCACATTATGCCTGCATCTTCACAACCATCAGTTAGATGCGCACCGTTATATAAAATCGTTATATAACAGCACCGTACTATACATCATGTCAAGCAAGTACTTTATAAATAAAACTTTACATATAGTATTGGACATCTGACCAGAATACCCTGGTATCGCCTACCACAGAGAGCCACACAGAAAAGTATAATGAGTACAAGGCAAGAGGAAGACCACGTCAAAAAGATAGAGCAACGGCATCAATAACAGCCTTACGAACATGAATATCAGCTTACAAAGTGCCTTAAAAAGGCACACACAAGATCACTACGTTTCACCTCAACACTTCTATAAGAAGTAAATGGTGGAAGAAGAAGAAGATAATAATAGCCGTCCATCGCAAGCGATGATGACAACAATCTCAGACATGTGCTTCTGCACCTCTCTGGTGTGTGCGGAGGTGACTGTAGAGTCAATCCTAGAACAGAATCCCCGACCACAGGTGGGGCATACATGATCAAGGTTAGACATGTGCGTGTTGTGTGCTCTGTCTTTTCGCGCAGCTCGTTTTCTCTGTGCCTCAACAATACGATGATTCTCAGCTATTCGGGTTCCTCTTTTGTTGTTACATATAGGAATTTAATTTTTTTTTCGATCCAGAAGCACTTGAACTGAAAGCTCTTCGGCTCGCTGTCATGGACATCGTAACCCTCGGTTCGGTGCCATGAACACCGTAAATCTGGGGAATCTGTGGCTTTTCTGCCAGTCCGCGGAGTTGAACCCGCACTCACAGAGGACTTGTCACCCGTAGTCCAACGCGCTACGAACACGCTGGGCAGGCTAACATCATATAATAATAAAACAACAGAGAAAAGACATTAAGAAGATCATTAAGAAAAGACATAAATGACAATCAAGTACACTGTTTTACGAGACAGACATAAGAAACAACAATTTTACAACTCATGACACCAACATTCCCTGGCTTATCATAAACTTCACTTGTCAGAACTTTCTGGAAATGTTCGAATTTCAGACAGGTCATAAAAATTTAACTTTTTTTTTTCTTTATTTATTTCTTTCTCGAATCCTGTTTGCCTCACAGCGTAATGTCAAGAAGAGATTTCTAAAATAGGTCCTTGTACTCGCTTCATAGATAGTTTTTTCGTCGCCTCTGTTATCTCTAAGGTCCATCTTTTGCGTGGCTGGCCTTTTGCTTTGTACCCATTGTATCGGAGCAGCATTGCTCTTTGAGGTGCACTGTCTGGTGGTAATCTGCTTACGTGACCGAACCATTTAATTTGTTATGTTATGTTATGTTATGCGATCTACGTCATGGCACATTGGACATTCCATTCGTGCTCTGTCCTCCGTTGCAGCAGCCATCCCAAAGTCCATTTGCTCACAGTACCCATGAGAAGTTGATTACTATATCTTCTCTCTCTACCACGAAGACGACACTGTCTGGCATGTCCAAACTTAACGCCTAATTCTCGAACTCGTTCCAGTGTCTGAGACCCGCCCATGTCACACAATTGAGAGCGTACCGCATTGATGATATCGGCTCTGTCCATGCTTCTGCCCACTTGAGTCGGGCACTGTTTGCAAGAGAGTCAGCACGCTCGTTACCCGCACTCCAGCATGTCCAGGCGTGTACAGCCAAGTCATTTTCTGTTACGACTTAATTTAATTTGTTGTTTCTTGATGAAGTTCAGTACTGATGTTGTACCCACTTTTTCCTGATGTCTTCTTTCCATCGTTCTCTTGTACAAGCATTCTGCGTAAACACTTCATCCTGTGTGACTAGTTTTCTTCTATCATTATGTGAGTGTTCAGTGAATTTACTGGTTGATAAAATGTAAAATAAAGTGATCGTTATATTCAAGATCTGCAAATTTTACATAGGTCAAGTTGCATACATTAGTTTATCAAAAAAGTAACCGCTCGATCGTTAACTCAAAACATAAGTTCACTTCATAACTTCCAATTGATCAAATCTTCTTCTTCTTTTCTTCCTCGAACGCTCTGTAACTCTTTGTAATTTGTAGCTGATCTGAGCTAAGAGCATGCCATTGTATGTTGTGCCAGTTGTGCTACAAGGGCCAGCATCCGATTCTGCGTGCTTTTTATTACAGGGTAGTTCCTGGTTCGACAACACACTGGGAGAAGTCAGACATAAGTTCAGCCAGAGCCAATCTATAAACTACTGAGCCTTCAGGCTCAGGTAAATTAAGAAATCAGACCAACTACACCACGTGACCTCGCATTCCAGTATTGTGTATATAGACGAATTCATTTAAATCAGCAAATGCTAACTCGAAGTCAATGGTAACAAGTTAAGTTTAACAATAAGGAATATCAAATTATAAAATTTTGACCAATAAATAACCAAGGCTCACCGAATTGAGAAATTGCACAAAAAAGCGTGCAGTGTTCTATCAAACATCTGTAATTTTGAGATCCCTTTTCGATCTAGGTCAGAATCCGCCAGTTGTCTGGCCTGTCAACCTGGTGGGTTCAGCTAGCTGATTGAGGACAACTTGATGAAATTTGAATATAGCAAGATTTTTTTCTACATTAGAAATAAAGTTGAACATTTCATGACACAAATTTAGTGACAAGATGTTAACCTTCCACTTTCTCTGCCAAATTACATTTAATATACACTCACATTTTTATGTATAATTTTGTGATATTTCTCTTATATTTTGTCTAAATGAATATATAATAAAATACAAATGAAGTCCACCAGATGCTCATTATCATCAAATAGCTTGTCCTGAACAGAACTTTTCCACCCCAACAGTCCTTCAGAATTTCTCTCTCATAGGCCAGATGTCCTGCCTCTGCATGCGTTATCTTCAAACCATCAGTTACATCATTAATCTATCTTCTCCGTGGTCTTCCTCTTCTTCTCTTTGCCGAGTATGCCCCTTCCATGATGGTCTTCTCAGCCCTTCATGTCTTTTTATATGTCCAAAATATCTCAATTTTCTCTTTCGTATTTATAGCATCAGACAATTTTTTTTTTATATTTTGATTTCTTTCTGGATAGATCTATTTGTTCTCTTCTCTGTCCAAGATATACGTAGGCCTCTTTTATAACACTTGTATTCGAAAGTACATATATGTTTTCCCTTATTAAATGTCCATGCTTCGCACTCATACGTTGCCACTGGGAATATGCATGCTCTTAGTATTCTGATCTTTGTTTTCTTATCAGTTCCGTTCCATACTGTTTTGAGTTGTTTAATTTTTTGTAAGTCATGTTTGTTCTTCTTTTAATTTCATTCATCCCATTTCCATCTGTTGTTAACAGTGAACCAAGATATTCAAAACTGTTCACCAGATCTATACATATTAATTTTTCATATATTGCAGAAGACCATATTGTTCTTTGCCAGGCTGTAATTTGTACATCTTTTGATGTTTCGATCTCACTTTTGTCTCGGTTTGTCTCTTTCTCTAAAAACGTATTAATACTACTACTATATTACTAGTTACGTGTAGCGTCTGTAGCTCAAGCGGTAGTGAGCTGATCATGAACCCAAGCGTACCTGGTTCAAACCCACGGTGGGCAAGTTTGGAAGCAAATTTGTTTCCGTGGGATTTTCCAAAAGGTAAAAGACCTCACCGTTCAGAAAGCAATTTCAAACTACTGAACGTATAAGTGGTGCCTAGAAAATCAACGACTCATGTTCCTGTGGTTGATGGCTACGTCCTTTAGGATATGCCACGATTTTCATTTCACTACTACTACTCATCAAGTAGCTTGTCCTGAGCAGAATTTTACCACCCTTTGGGGTTTTCTAGGCATTGTCTTGGAAGGTAGTCTGCCATTGCTTTCCTTCCTGGCAGTGACCATACTGGTCCATGACCGTAACCATTGTCTCTATTACAGAGATCCTCTGTCTACCTTCCTGTCAGTGACCATACTGGTCACAGTGACGAACTCATTGTCTCTATTAAGAGTCCTCTTCTACGTCGTGAGTTTTGAGACCATAACCATTGACACTCTGTGGACTGGCCCTCACTCATTCACCACCTGCTCCTTGTTACGTGATCTTCCGGGGCTAAACGGTACTCCACCTTGCCCAAAGGTGTCCGTAGACTAGCGGAGGAAGATTTATCACTACTCTTCTCTTCTTCTTCTTTCAGATCCTGTTGCCTCACAGCGTCAGGTCAGAAGAGATTTCATAAAACGCCTAGTATGCGCTTGTAGATAGATCTCTTTCGTCGCCTCCTGTTATCTCTGAGTCCATCTTTTGCGTGCCGGCCTTTGCTTTGCCCATTGTATCAGGAAGCATTGCTCTTGTCGCATTCTGATGGTAATCTGCTTACGTGACCGAACCATATTAATTTGTTGTTTCTTGATGAGGTCTAGATACTGATGTTATCACTTTTTACACTGATGTCTTGCATTTCTAACCGGTACTTTTGTTACACCCAGCATTTGCGACAATTCATCTCTAGTTTGTGACTAGTTATCTTTACATTTTTGTCAGCTCAGGTTTTGGCACTGGTAGACATAATGTGAGAGAAAGATATGTGACATTTCTTTTGTGTTCATGGTGACGTGTTTGCATTAAAATTGGCAGCCATTTGCCTATCATTGATTTGCTTTGTTGCATCTGTGTTGAATTTCATTAGTTATTCTTCCATTTGCTGAAAAATGTCTCTGAGGTATGTGAAATCTTTGTGTTTAGTAGATGATTATCGATGGAATGTTGGTAGTGTTTCCTTCTGCGAATATCAGCTATTCTGTTTTGTCATGTTGAATTGCATGTTGTATTCTACATGCAACTGCGAGTCGTTGATGTTGAATTGTAGCTGTTCTTCTGTTGTTGATTAGATTGCCTGACGTCTTGCAAAGAAAGCATTAAGGAGTTCTCGAGGTTGTTTCCTTCGCTGGTGTTAGCATTCTAAATGTGGTCAATGTCTGATGAATGTGGGATAGAACGCAACCTTTCTTACTCCGACTCGTAAAACTTTTCTGATAATCCTGTATTCTTATAATCGTCATTGCCTGTCAGTATAAATGTTCTTACAAGCAGGAAGATAGGTGTTCAAACCCCATGGTTGTAGATTTTCCAAACTTGTGCGATCTACGCGGTCGAACGTTTTCCTGATCTACAAAGCAACTGTAAATGTTTGTGGATTGATAGTCCTTTCTACAACTGTCTGAGGCGAATATTGCGTTGACAGCTTTGTTCTTCCTAATCCCATTTGGAGTCATAAGGCTGTGTCGATGATGTGGCGAGCCTTTTGATAGTATTTTGCAGAATATTTTCCATTATGGCTCAGTAGCGTATGCCTCTATACTTTGTACAGTCCCTCTTGACCTTTTCTCTCCAGATGGGACCAACTTGAGCATTCCTCCAATCTTCTGGTGTTTCTTGTGTAGTCAAGACTTGAGCCTGACATAGTCTATGAGCCAAGCTATTCCTACTCTTAGATTGCTTTGATTAGGTCAGCGGGAAATTCTAAGTCGGTGTTTATTAGGTGGGCCATATTTACAGCATTTCTGATCTCTGATAGATTATATCTTGGATTCTACTTCGAAGATTAATTTTACTGTGTTTCTAGTGTTCGTTGGTCCTCTTGTTGTAGGTTGAGAAGTTCACTAAAGTATTGTCGCCATCTGTTCATTATCATTTTGGATCATCTAAGAGGGCGTTTTCATCGTTAATAATTTCAGTTGAGAGTCATATTGTTCTTGTCTTTGCATAGCTTTAATTTTCTTGCTAAAATGTCTTGTTGAATTTTGTATCTGAATTTAATGTTTCCATTAATCTTTTCCAGCTGATTTAGACTCTTGATACTCCTGAATTTGTCAGCTGTTCTATACTCAGTGAGTCGTTTTGATGTTTGTTTGCCCTAAGTTGTATCTGTGATTTTCTCCTTACTAATTTACTCGTATTCCACAAGTTGAGATTTTGGTCTGAACCTCTGTATTTTACTGTTCCAATGTTTCTTTGGCTGTTCTAATAAAGTTCTCTTAAATACTGTCATTCTTCTTCTACTGACTTAGTACTTCAGTTAGTTTAGCAAAAGTATAGTGACTTTTGAAGATAACTTTGTGTGTTGACATCTGTTAATATATTAATTTGATTATTTCTTTTGATGTTTGTTGCCTCTGGTACTCTTCTTGTGTGTTCTGATAGTCATAACTACTCTTTGGTCCGTGTAATGCAAAATTTGGTATAGCCTAAGGTCTACCACTGACCTTCTTTTGATTTTTACATAGAATGAAATTATTTGGCTCTTGCAGTTCTAAGTTGTCCCATTTGTCCAGTAAATGTGTGTTGCGAGTGTTGAAATTGGTTGCGTAACATTAGGTCATGCTGTTACAAATTCCAGATCTATCCTTTCCATTTCTGACATATGTTGTCCAGTGACCTAAGCATTGTCTCAATCCTGTCTATCAGAACCTAAATGTCATTAAATCCGCATGAAAGTAGTCTCCCCTGATTTGATTCTATTTATAGTATCGCTAATGACGTCATAAAATTCATCGCATTCTTCTATATTGTCCACTTTACGGCGCGTAAATTTGAATCGTCAGTCGTAGTCCTTCTTCTCCGTATTGTGATTGTCATTATTCTTCTGAGATGTAACCAGTAGTATTGACTAGCTGATCTGGGCATGCCTACATCCACGCTCATGTTTAGCTCTTGCATTGATTTCACACTGAGTATGCGTAGTGTAATCTAGATGTAACTACTTGCAGCCGTGTCCTTGTAGCGTGTGTTGCTAGTCTAATATTGCTACTACTACTACTGCATAAATATAAATGTCAACTTCAACTGGAAGATTGTCTGTAAAGAATCTAATACGATTTTCTGTTTCTAGCCAAAAGTGTGATATAGTCAGAAAAATGATATTTATTTAAAATCTTTGCCCGCTTGCCCAGCGTGTTCGTAGCGCGTTGGACTGCGGGTGACTAACCCTCTGTGAGTGCGGGTTCAATTCGCGGGCTGGCAGAAAAGCCACAGGTTCCCCAGATTCACGGTGTTCGTGGCACCGAACCGAAGGGTGGCACCGAGCGGTAAAGCTGAAAGCTCAAGTGCTTCTGGGTCGGAAAGAAACCAAACAAAACAAATTTAAAATCTTTACGACATTTGAACTACGTCGTTATGTTAAATCTGGTCACATATTTAACCGGATATCCTTTTCTACGGCTACAAACATTATCTTCAAAATGGCGTCCCAGGCAACCAATTGGAATTGGTTTCGTTGTATGAATTTATTGATACTATTTATCCATGCTTTAGCAGGGCAAGTTCTTGCAGTGCTGTGATATACAAATTAGGCATACTATATGTATTTTTCTATATATATATACTTATTTAGTGGGATGTTAATGTTGTTATTATATGAAAAGTTCGAATTGTGAAACCGAAAGTTGAACAAACGACCTGAAAGTGAATGCCGTCACTAAGTCGGTAGACCGCAGTAATGAGTAATTTGTAACGCATTTTGATTTGTGAATTGTGTTGTATCATAGTTCAAGGTTATATGTTGATATGAACTAAACAATACTTATGTTATAGTTAGTCGTAAGTTTACTGAAATCATCATCATCAAATAGCTTGTCCTGAGCAGAACTTTGTCACCCCAACAGTTCTCGGGAATTTCTCTCTCATAGACCAGATGTCCTGCCTCTGCAGCCCGTCATGTTCAAACCATCAGTTACATCCTGAATCCATCTTCTCTGTGGTCTTCCTCTTCTTCTCTTTGCCGGTATGCTTCCTTACATGATGGTCCTCTCTAGCCCTTCATGTTTTTTGTGCCCAAAATATCTCAATTTTCTCTTTCTTATTTGTAGCATCAGCCAGTTTTCTTTGATTTTGAGTTCTTTCTGGATAGATCTATTTGTTCTCTTCTCTGTCCAAGATATACAGAGGACTCTTCTGTAACACCTATATTCAAAAGCACATATTTTTTTCCACTGCCTTATTAAATGTCCATGCTTCACACCCATATGTTGCCACTGGGAATATGCATGCTCTTAGTATTCTGATCTTTGTTTTCTTATCAGTTCCGTTCCATACTAATTTTAGTTGTTTAATTTTTTGTAAAGCCATGTTTGATTGAATTAAAGAGTGGAAATTACTGGAATAGAGAGTGGAAATGAAAAGATCCCTCCTTTCATTGAACTTGCAGATTGTATTGTTATTGTCGACATACTTAGTAAGTTACTTTAGTTACTAATAGTAGTGTCATAACAAAGATTATAATTATAAAGAGCACTGACAACATGAGATGAAATGAGAAATGATGGGACTGAAAGGAGAACTATTCAATATTTAGAATATATAAATAATCAGGATGTTTTGCTGAAAAGCTTGTCAGAATGACAAGTTGTGAGCAAACTAAACTTGGAGTAGGCCTACTATGTGTTGTTTCTAGATATGAACCCTATATGGGAAGTAGTAGAAGTTTCATTAACCAACACAGGACAGGAACCATCATTTGTCCTATCTGCTTCTTCTTTTGTCAGCACACTGTTACCGGGTTGTTAACCCTGTGTCATGGTTTTATGTAACTGTCTTGCGCTTCTCTGCTTTTGTCAACACACTGTTACCGGGTAGTTAACCCAGTGTCGTGGTTTTATGTATTTGTCTTGCGCTTCCTTGGTGACTTGAGTGATGGTTTTCTTAGTCCCTGGCAGAATTCAGCTACGTTATCTATCCACCTTTTCCTTGGTCTTCCTCTTGACTTTCTTCCTGATATTCTGTTGTGGAAAGCTTCATAGACAGTTTGGTCTGTTTGCATTCTTACTAAGTGGCTAAACCACTTCATTCTCTGTTTCACTATATAGTTCAGACACGGTCTTGTTCCAACCTTTTCTCTGATGCTGGTATTCGTTACTCTGTCGATTCTTGTGTTGTTGGTGACTTTGCGGAGACATCTCATTTCGCATGTTGCTATTTTCTGTGCATGTGTCTTATTCATTGTCCATGTTTAACATTGGTAAATAGAGTGGGTATGAAGATGCTGTTGATCAACTGTTGTTTAGCCATCAGTGAGATGTTTGGATGTCAAAGTAGTGGCGCTAGTTGGTAGGTTATTGCATTTGCTTTCTGGACTAGCTTCTATCTCTCTATCGAGTCTTCCATCCTCTGTAAATACACTTCCTAGGTACTTGAATTCCTGTACTTGCACTATTGTATTGCCATTGATGTTGATGTTTAGTGTATTATGTTTCCTTCCTATATTCATTACCTCAGTTTTGGCTATGTTTATGTTCATGTCATATTTTTACAGTTATAATATAAGGTGTCGATATGATGCAGCTCTTGTTCTTGTTGGTATGTCCAAACATTGTTCGTCTGCAAATAACAATTCATTAATTGTATCCGTTTCTAATTTCGACTCTTGTGTAATTTTATCCATGTATGTTATAAAAAGTATAAAAATTGTCCTATGATGATTGATAAAGTGAAGATGAGAGTGGAACACTTTTGGACTTGTTTCACTTACTGGTCTAGATGATATAAATGGTGAGAGACGATGGATTGGACATGTCTTCAGGATGGGAAAAGACAGTCGACAAAGACATCCAATGCAGTGAACACTGCAGAGACAGTGGAAAAAAGGAAGACCTGGAGCACATTGAGAACTTTTTAAGCAGAGCTCAAAGACATGCATAAGACTAAGTTTGATGTAGAAAGAAAGGCACAAGATTGAACTGTCTACATTTTTTGGGTCTCTGCCTTATGTGTCATTAAGCGCGACAAGGAGTGATGATGATGGACTTGTTCCAACATACAGTGATGAGGATCTGATGACTTACTAATAGTTTGTTTCCTTATTTTTGTAGGAGAGACTTTTACACAATATTGGGTGTTTCTCGAACTTCCGATACAAGCCAGATAAAACGAGCATACAGAAAGTTAGCAAAAGAGTTACATCCAGATAAAAATAAGAAAGACCCAGATGCAGATGAGAAATTTAAAACCTTGGGTGCTGCTTATGAGGTACTGTTTCATAGTATTTATTATGTTTTGTTATGCGATAGAGGTCATGGCCCATTGGGCATTCCCACACGAACTCTGACCTCCACTGCAACAGACACCCCAAAGTCCACTTGCTCACCGTACCCATGAGAAGTTGATTAGTATATCTTCTCTCTCTACCAGAAAGACGACACTGTCTGGCATGTCCAAACTTAACTCCTAATTCTCGTTTCAGTTTCTGATGCTCTCCCATATCACATAAATGATAACGTACCACATTGATGACATCGGCTCTGTCCATACTTCTGCCAGCTTGAGTCGGGGCATTGTTTGCAAGAAAGTCAGCACGTTAGTTACCCTGCACTCTAGCATTCCAGGTGTGTACAATCAAGTCATTGTCTTGAGATGTGATTTCAAAATGCTGTCCACCCATTCCGTATGCTGACTTCCAGATGCAACCCTTTGAAGCAGATTCATCAAATCTCATGATAATCGTATGGGGGGCTGTTGATCAGCCACCAACAAAAGAGCCCCAAAGGCAGCAGTGATCTCCATAGTAGAATTTATTTTGTATTTTAATCATCACATATTCATGTTTTTCTTTTGTTATTGACCTAATCTATATACACTGGAGCTACGGAGTGTGCGCTTTGTGCAACACTCATGGCAGATGACTTTCCATTTCTGCTGAGAGGGGAGGTGCCATATGAAGAAACCCAGTACAATGAAGTCAATCCTTTGTCTTTAGACCCTTAGACCTAGCAGCACGTAAAACTAAATGACGAATATTCAATTCCAATTTTTGTATCAATCCTAACATATGCCAGCAGAGTTGGAATATTACTAAAGATATAAAGCAAGTTGAATGCATTTGAAAATAGATGTCTGCGAAATAGGACAAATTCAGAATAACTGATCAAATCAAAGAAGTGTCTGGTCAACCACTAGTAACAAGTGATACTAGATAGGGGAAAATGGAGATATGTTGGGCATACTCTGAGAAGAAACGATCCACGAATCGCAAAAAAGGCGTTGAAGTGGGATTCAAAGGATTCAAGAAAGGAAGGACACTACTGGGAAACAATGAAAACTAATTTTACTGAAATAGATGAGTAATATCGGACTTAGTTCCATAAAAATATTGAATGAGTTGCACATTGGATAGATCGGTATGGAGAAAGTGATCTTGCAGGAACTTATGATTAAAAATAAATAGTAGTACAATTGAAGGAATACATTAAAACTAATTATAGAACATTATCGAGTTTTTAAGCTAGATTCAAATGGAATTGATGAAGTCAAACAAAGATTTGAATACTAACAGCATACATATTCCCAGTGGCAACATATTGGTGTGAAGCATGGACATTTAACTCTTTCCACACCCATTTATTTCCGCAATTTTTAAGCAGTTAATTCAAGGGAAGTAAAAAACAAAAAATTTTTAATTACGATCCCAACTACTCATCAATAAATAAACATATATATATTATTATATACTAAATTGAAGACAACTGGACAACCCAATAGAATAACAAGGTTTAAAAGTAGTAGAAGTAAAACAGTAGAAGTAAAACTAGAAAGACTTCTTACAAGGGAAGGAACTCTATGGCGAAGTGTGCAACGGACTTCCGCCGTGGCGCAGTGTGCGGCTTAAAGCGTGGAAAGAGTTAACAAGGCAGTGGAAAAACATATATGTGCTTTTGAATATAAATGTTACAGAAGAGTCCTACGTATATCAGAGAGAGAAGAGAACAAATAGATCTATCCAGAAAGAATTCAAGAATTAAAGACAACTTGCCGATGTTAAAATAAGAAAGAGAAAATTTAAGTATTTTGAACATAAAAAAGTCACGAACGGTTGGCAAAGACTATTATGGGAGAAGGCATCCTTGCAAAGAAGAGAAGAGGAAAACCACATAGAAGATGGATTCAGGATGTAACTAATGATTTGAGGAAGACTGCAGTGGAGACGGGACATCCAGCCTAAAAAATTTTGAAGCACAGGGTGGCAAAGTTCTACTCACGACAACGTATTTGATGATATTTTTTAATTTGCGTGTCTCTGTGACGTAGACGTTAGGTGTTCATCTCTCATGTCAAAGGTACCAGGTTCATCCCCTCATGGAGCCATCTGGATATTTTTCCTGAGATTCCTAGTTTCAGTGTAGGTGAAATCGAGTTCCTAGTTCTATCGGAGACGGCCGATAAAACATAGGTCCAATTTGAGCACGTAAAAAAACCATTGACAGTTCAAAATCAAGAAGAGCTGGCTGGAAAGCTGCTGCCCATGCAAATTTCATTAGAAAATATTACAAATAATATTCCTAGAAAAATATCTTCTCCATGTTCAAAATTACATCGGGGACCCTCGCCGGTGCTACAGAGATCGTGCACTGCAGCTGAGATCTTCCTGTGTTAGAAAGAGATTGGAGCACACATGGTTACTCACCGAAGTGCAATCATGATTGTCCTATCAATCAATCTATTGAAACAATCACAGAATATAATAAACTGATCTTATGTCCAAGTAATAGAATTCTTTGGCTGTTTGTTTAAGGTATTGTCGGACCCAGAGAAGCGTCGAATCTATGACCGTCATGGTGAAGATGGACTGAAGAAAGCTGATGGTAAAGGTGATCAGTTTTCAAAGTGAGAATCAATTTCTATAACATTGTAACTTTTTTCTTCAATACTAAGTTTGTTACCATTTCTTACTTACTAAATTACTGACTCACCATTCCTTCCATACTAAATTACTGACTCACCATTTCTTCCATACTAAATTACTGACTGACCATTCCTTCCTTATAAAATTACTGACTCATCATTCCTTTCATATTAAATTACTTACTCACCATTCCTTTCATACTAAACTACCGACTCACCATTCCTTCCTTACAAAATTACTGACTCATCATTCCTTTCATATTAAATTACTGTCTCCCCATTCATTTTTTACAAAATTATTGACCCATCATTCCTACCTTACTAAATTACTGACTCATCATTCCTTTCATGCTAAACTATTGACTCATCATTCCTTTCATAGTAAACTACTGACTCACCATTCATTCCATACTAAAAAACTGACTCACCATTCCTTTCATAGTAAACTACTGACTCACCATTCCTTTCATAGTAAACTACTGACTCACCATTCTTTTCATAGTAAACTACTGACTCACCATTCCTTTCATAGTAAACTACTGACTCACCATTCTTTTCATAGTAAACTAGTGATGCACCATTTCTTTTATTCTAAACTACTGACTCACCATTCTTTCCATACTAAACTACTGACTCACCATTCCTTTCATACTAAATTACTGACTCACAATTCCTTTCATATAAACTACTGACTCAACATTCCTTTCATACTAAACTACGAACTCACCATTACTTTCATACTGAACTAGTGACCCAACATTCCTTTCATACTAAACTACTGACTCACCATTACTTTCATACTGAACTAGTGACCCAACATTCCTTTCATATTAAACTACTGACTCAACATTCCTTTCATACTAAACTACGAACTCACCATTACTTTCATACTGAACTAGTGACCCAACATTCCTTTTATACTAAACTACTGACTCACCATTACTTTCATACTGAACTAGTGACCCAACATTCCTTTCATACTAAACTACTGACTCACAATTCTTTTCATAGTAAACTAGTGATGCAACATTCCTTTCATACAAAATCAATCTTCCTTACATGCTTTCCTTGTGTAACTTCGAATATAATTGTTATTTGTTTCTTATTCATGTTTGTTCTCTAACTTATACATTTTTCATATTCAGTTTTTTTGGAGACTTTGGATTCAATTTTGGTGGAATGCAGAATCAGGAGAGAGAAGTCTATCGAGGTGGAAATATTACAATCAATATTGATGTTACTTTGGAGGAACTTTACAACGGACATTTTGTTGAGGTTTGTGTATATATGTTAGGATACATACTAGGATTGTTGCTGGAGCTACGGAGTTTGTGCTTTGTGCAATACTCTAGTCAGGCGGAGTGGTATTTCTGCGGAGAGGGGCTGAGCCATATGGGGTCAAACTTGGTGCAATGACGTCAATCCTTCGGCTTAAAACCATTTAGTATATATAGGATGTAGTCTCATTGCAGTGTGGATGCTTCTTTTTTGTACTAGTGTTTGTCAGATCAGATGTTTCATCTGCTACCGTATGACAGTAGATGGCACCATTTGCAACTGTTAAACCCACTGCTTTGTGGAGGGGTGCTCGGGAAAGTATAATATCAGACTAGATGTTTCATCTGCTACCGTATGACAATAGACGTCACCATCTGCAACAGTTAAACCCACTGCCTTGTGAAGGGGGTCTCGGGAGAGCTTGAGGAGTAGACCCTGATACAAAATCCCCACTGCCTTGTGAATCATCATAATTATGCAGAAGTCTAGAGGAGTAAACCTTGACCACAAATCTCACGGGAGACACCCTAAGACAGTTGTGACATTTCCCTCAGCTCCGGTTCGACACTCTCCTCCAGGTCGCTTTGAGCCCTCCCCATCTTCACCTACCCTCCAGTGCCCCAACTACTGCATTGACCCTGGCACTCAAAACCTCCATCCCCGTATATCAGCCTCCTCCGTATATCACCCGCAGCCATATGAATTAATGACACTGGTAGCTCTTTATGCCGTGAATAGGTAGTATCTTTATTGCTGTTTCTGTAACATTGATTTTTTATGGGATTCGATTGTTAATCCCTAACCAAACCCTCTACCTGAAGGATGAGGAATCCATTTTTAGAATAACCCCTCGGTGACCTATCTGACCTTGGTGACCTGCCATTAACATAAGTTCTTGCCATCCTAGCTCACTGTATCATTGGAGCATGCAAGCCTCCACACCACTGCAAGGTCTTACACGTAGGGATTCAAATCCTAGCAACTTCATATTTCAACAGATCTTGTTCAACTTAGATTTAGTCTCCAAAAGAAACTATATTTAGTTCATAGTTCATAACTACGGTTCCAACTTCACTGCAACGGGTCACCCCATAATTGCTCCGTTCCTGTTCCAATGAAAATCACACGAAATGCTAACAACTGTGAAATGTTTCCTGTGTGAACTAATTCCAGAATGAAACAGCCGCGTACCACCACAAAAAGCAACCTGCACCGCATAAAATGCATATGGCCGCTGCTAATGTAGCAACACAAAACTGTTCATCACTTGAATTGCAATTCTTGTCGAAGGAACATCAATCATGACAAAATCCAGCTTTCTGCACTGCAATATAACTGCATACGGCAGATTGAGCTTGTTCGTATAACCGCTGTTGCCATTTTCTGAATACACACAACAAACGCACGGTTGACACAACAAAAAGCATTCCATGTAACAGTCATAGCTCACACCTTTGCTCAAGCACTTACTCAATAGCTCGGCAAAGGAAACCGGAAAATACCCGACCAAACATGGCGAAAATGCGCTAGCAAAGTCGTGTTCAGAATCAAACAGTTCTGACTCTGAATGGCCCTCCCGCATTCCGCCATTGCTGGCCAGATTTTTTTCTCTCAAAATCTCAAACTATGTTTATCTTGCTTACACTTAAAGTTGTAGATCATCTGGCCAAATGGATTAGAGCTCGGCTTCCATGCAGGAGACCTAGGTTCAATCCACGGTAAGGACAATGATTTTTTTTCTGTCAAGGGCATAAGAAAAATCCTAACCTGAACAGTATCATGATGACGGTACTAACCATGCGGCCATTAAATTCCACAGCCACATATCCCCTCTGTCCTCATCATCATCAAGGTGCGTATCCTTTATAGGACGTTGCTCTCTTTGCAGCACATCTGAAATCCACTCTGTCTCTTGCCAGTTCACCCACTTCCTCGATGGTCATGTTCATGGTTTCTTTAATATCTTGTAGCCATCTTCTTCTTGGTCTGCCTCTGCGTCCTGGGACCCTGCCCTCTAGTATTGTTCTTTCCAGGACATTGTGACGCTTGATGTGACCAAAGTATGTAATTTTTCTGTATAGTATTTTGTTTATCAGCCAATTCTCTTTAACATTTAGTTCTTTCAGGACATCAGTGTTCTTTCTTTTTCTGTCCATGGTATTCGTAGGATCTTTCTGTAGCATTTAGTTTCGAAGGACTGGATTTTCATTCTTAATTTCTGTGTAATAGTCCATGATTCACACCCATAAGTAGCCACTGGGAAAATGCATGCTCTCAATATTTTTAATTTTAGTATTTTGCAGTATTACCCCCCTGTCCTACACTACCTAAAAAGCGGTATTACACGTAGTAAGGACAATTTTTTCTTGTTTTTACACTTGTAGTTGCTGCGGTATAAACCTGTCATCAGACCAGCCAAGGGTAAGCGGAAGTGTAACTGTCGGATGGAGATGGTCACACAACAGATGGGTCATGGACAATTTTCTATGAATCAACAGCAAGTTTGTGACAAGTGCCCAAATATTAGGTCAGTATTTGTGACATCTTCTGTGACATGATGTATTTATGAGCCAATGCTCCTCGATATGCAGGTCTTGTAGGATGTCTTTGTTTTTTCTGAAGCTACCGTAAAACATTTATTTCAAAACATCATGGATTATAAGACAATATTAATCGAATTTAAAGACATCGATTCTAGAACATCATTAATTTGAAAACAGCATTGATTATAAAACATCATTGATTATAAAACATCATTGATTATAAAACATCATTGATTATAAAACATCATTGATTATAAAACAGCATTGATTATAAAACATCATTGATTATAAAACATCATTGATTATAAAACAGCATTGATTATAAAACAGCATTGATTATAAAACAGCATTGATTATACAACATTCTACATTCATTTCTCCCTTTTCTGATATTGATATATATTTTTGTGTCAATATTGGAGCCTACTTCCTTGTGTGAGTCATGCCATCTTAAGTATGTCTCTTCCATGTGCGAGTCATGCCATCTTAAGTATGTGTCTTCCATGTGTGAGTCATGTCATCTTAAGTATGTCTCTTCCATGTGTGAGTCATGTCATCTTAAGTATGTCTCTTCCTTGTGTGAGTCATGCCATCTTAAGTATGTCTCTTCCATGTGCGAGTCATGCCATCTTAAGTATGTGTCTTCCATGTGTGAGTCATGTCATCTTAAGTATGTCTCTTCCATGTGTGAGTCATGTCATCTTAAGTATGTCTCTTCCTTGTGTGAGTCATGTCATCTTAAGTATGTCTCTTCCTTGTGTGAGTCATGCCATCTTAAGTATGTCTCTTCCATGTGTGAGTCATGTCATCTTAAGTATGTCTCTTCCATGTGTGAGTCATGCCATCTTAAGTATGTCTCTTCCTTGTGTGAGTCATGTCATCTTAAGTATGTCTCTTCCTTGTGTGAGTCATGTCATCTTAAGTATGTCTCTTCCTTGTGTGAGTCATGTCATCTTAAGTATGTCTCTTCCTTGTGTGAGTCATGTCATCTTAAGTATGTCTCTTCCTTGTGTGAGTCATGTCATCTTAAGTATGTCTCTTCCATGTGTGAGTCATGTCATCTTAAGTATGTCTCTTCCTTGTGCGAGTCATGTCATTTTAATAGCGTTGCTCTCTGGGTGAGTACTGACATTTTAATGGTGTTTAAGATTTGTTTCCGTGGAGAAGCCACTGGATTTTGAGATTGAACCTGGTATGAGAGATCAACATGAGCATCATTTCATAGCTGAAGGTATGATCCTGAAGAAGACAAGAAACAACAATGGTTTGTTTTTTGTTTTATGTTGGATTTCAAACATTCCTTTTGTTAACCGTTACTGTTATATATTTACTGCTCTGAACAGGGCGGAGGTTTTGGGAGTGGAAGTCTGACGTGACTTGGTTAAGCAGTTCGCCTTGTGTTTGGAAGGTTACGGGTTTGTTTTTGTTTCTGTTTGAATTATTTTTCTTGAGAGTCCTTAGCCATTTCAGTCCAAATGTTTTTTTCTTCTTTGATCGCTCCATATCAATCACTTGTTAACCACTCGTTGTGATTTGTATGTGATCTGAGCCTAAGAGCGCTGGAACGTTGTTCCAGTTATGCGCCTATAAGTAGACCAGCAGATTACCAACAGACAGTGCACCTCAAAGAGCGATGTTGCTGCGATACAATGAATATTCAAGCAAAAGGCCGCCACGCAAAGATGAACCTCAGAGATAACAGAGGTGACGAAAGACACTATTTATGAAGTGCACACAAAAGCCCATTCTAGAAATCTCTTCGTATCCTGACGCTGTGTGGCAAAATGGGATTGATAAAAGAGAGAAGTAGACCAGCTCATCCGATTTCTGCGACACTTTTTATTTACTAGGATATTTGTTATTTATATCCGTAGTTTCCCCATGCCCTTACATCAGTCGCTCTTAAACATGCCATGTAGGTTGTAGTGTTACTAATCTTTTCTCTCCTTGAGGGTCCCACCAACACAGGCAATCGTATGTTTTAAAACTCTGAACGCATTTATTTTACAATATATACTGAAATACCCAGTATACTAACTGGCTTTGAGGTTATGTTACAAAATAACCCGAGCTGATATATCAGCTCTGAAGGACGAAGAGATTAACGCTTTAAGCCGCACACTGCGCCACGGCGGAAGTCCGTTACACGCTATTAGCCACACACTGCGCCATAGAGTTGCTTCCCTTATAAGAAGTCTTTCTAGTTTCTTCTTCTTCTGCCTTCTCACTAGATTGGGATTTTGGATTCTCTAACAAAGGCAGCCGTCTGTCTCAGATCATCAGCCTGAGTTCGTCTAAGTTTGTCTTGGACGCTGGTGTAAGTGGGCCACCTCTTTCTTCTCAGGTCTGCATACTGGGGACAGTTCTGTAGGATATGTTCTGTTGTTATACTTGCTAAGCCACAGGGGCACAGGTCGTTGGTGCCTATCTTGAATTTGGTATACAGGTGGTGTCTCATTCTGTTGTGACCCGTCCGAAGGCGAAGTATAGCTGTCTGGTCCCTTCTGGACAGTTGATAATATCCATCATTCTTGTTGTGTTTTGGGTGTTATCCCACTTCTTTCTAGTTTTACTTCTACTGTTTTACTTCTACTACTTTTCAACCTTGTTATTCTATTAGGTTGTCCAGTTTTCTTCAATTTAGTATATAATAATATATATATGTTTATTTATTGACGAGTAGTTGGGATTGTTTATTTTAAATTTTTTTTACCTCCCTTGAATTAACTGTTTAAAAATTGAAGAAATAACTCCACGTGGAAAGAGTTAAGTTAAGATTGTGTTTGGATCCACAAAGTAATTGCAAAACATGTAAAAACAAAGTACTATAGTTTTAAAAATACAAAACAATATATAGCGACGTCTCGACCAAAAAAAATGGTGTTTTTTTGCTGAATATTATTTTTGTACTTTGTAAAACTACTGTGAACAAGAAACTCATGGCATATCCTTTACAGGACTTAACCATCAACCATAGTAAACGATTTGTTGTTTTTCTAGACACCACTTATACGTTCAGTAGTTTGTCATTACTATCTGAATGGTGAGGTCTGTTTTTAATGTTCATAAAAATTAACAGAACAAATTTGCTTCAAACTGCCCGCGCTGAGTTTGAACCAAGCACTTTTGGGTTGTGATCGCGCTCACTACCGCTTAGACACAGATGCCCACGTTCAACATATAAGAAGACAACAATTAAAATGGTTTAGTTTTAGTTTTAATTTAGTCGTCGGAACACCATCACTGCACGTCGAACAAATTAGTCCATAAGTGCTCCGATCTCTCCCTCAGTATGTCCATCAGCGTGTGGCACTAACGATCACCGGTTCTTTGTTGGTTTACAATTCTTCTTTGTCTGCCAGCATAGCGTTCTTATCGAGCTACAGCACACTTAACTTTGAGTTCTTGCAGTCTAGTTAGTGTTGTAGACTCACCGCTATTACGTGAATCATGTACACGTCCTCTCTCCCTTAAAGGAATTTATAATATCAGCCTGGTCCATTGCTCGCCGCTTTGTACAGCAGCCATACCTGCAAGCCTATCCGCACGTTCATTCCCCTTACACCTGCATGCCCTGGCACAAAAATAAAACTGATCTTTGTCAGCTTAGACCTAAACTAAAATGGTTTGGTCACCTAATGAGAATGAAACCAGGTCTGCTACCATCTCACGCCTATAGCAACCGACAACTCGGACGCATGCCAGAGGAAGACCAAGAACAAGATGGATAGATAATATCACATATATCCTGCGACATCAAAGACTAATTAACAACTACAGATGCAACACACCTGGCACAGGATAGAAAACTGAAACTCCCCACGGCGCTTCATGAGACATGCGGATAAGACAGGACACAGTTACTTTACCTCGGTAATTATTTAATTCATTGATTAATAGAACCGTCATTACTGCATTTCGGTGAGTAACCATGTGTGCTCCGATCTCTTTCTTACACAGGAAGATCTCAGTGGCAGTGCACAAACTCTTGGGAAGATCTCAGTGGCAGTGCACAAACTCTTGGGAAGATCTCAGTGGCAGTGCACAAACTCTTGGGAAGATCTCAGTGGCAGTGCACAAACTCTTGGGAAGATCTCAGTGGCAGTGCACAAACTCTTGGGAAGATCTAGTGCAGTGCACAAACTCTTGGGAAGATCTCAGTGGCAGTGCACAAACTCTTGGGAAGATCTCAGTGGCAGTGCACAAACTCTTGGGAAGATCTCAGTGGCAGTGCACAAACTCTTGGGAAGATCTCAGTGGCAGTGCACAAATCTTGGAAAGATCTCAGTGGCATTGCACAAACTCTTGGGAAGATCTCAGTGGCAGTGCACAAACTCTTGGGAAGATCTCAGTGGCAGTGCACAAACTCTTGGGAAGATCTCAGTGGCAGTGCACAAACTCTTGGGAAGATCTCAGTGGCAGTGCACAAACTCTTGGGAAGATCTCAGTGGCAGTGCACAAACTCTTGGGAAGATCTCATTGGCAGTGCACAAACTCTTGGGAAGATCTCAGTGGCAGTGCACAAACTCTTGGGAAGATCTCAGTGGCAGTGCACAAACTCTTGGGAAGATCTCAGTGGCATTGCACAAACTCTTGGGAAGATCTCAGTGGCAGTGCACAAACTCTTGGGAAGATCTCAGTGGCAGTGCACAAACTCTTGGGAAGATCTCAGTGGCAGTGCACAAACTCTTGGGAAGATCTCAGTGGCAGTGCACAAACTCTTGGAAAGATCTCATTGGCAGTGCACAAACTCTTGGGAAGATCTCAGTGGCAGTGCACAAACTCTTGGGAAGATCTCAGTGGCAGTGCACAAACTCTTGGGAAGATCTCAGTGGCATTGCACAAACTCTTGGGAAGATCTCAGTGGCAGTGCACAAACTCTTGGGAAGATCGGCGAGGGTCCCGGATGTAATTTATAAAATGGTGAAAATATTTTGAAGAAATGTTGTTTTTTTCCGAATTAATTTTGCACAGACAGAGGCTTTCCAGCCTGCTCTTCTCAATTTTGAACTGCCAGGTTCTTTTACGTGCTAAACTCGGACATGGGACCTACATTTTATCATCCGTCTCCGATAGGGCTAGGAACTAGGAACTGAGATCAGGGATCTCTTGAAAAATATCACGATAGCTACACGAGGGAGCGAACTGAGAACCTTTGGGATTAGAGGCAAGCACCTAACCTTTATGTCACAGAGACCACCATTATTTGTTGTTTCATATTTGTTATTATATTTCCTGGCAGGTGAGCCTCACATTGATGGAGAGCCCGGAGATCTCAAGCTCAAAGTTTGTCAAGTCAAGTAGGTTCATTTTGAAGAAAAGATCCAAAAATATTTTTTGTTTGAATATTTTGTGATAAAGCAAGGTGAATGCATTTCTAATTCTGCGTACATCTACTATCTTCTTCTTTGCGTTCGTTTTTTACGACCAATTTTAATCACTTTTGTGATATGTTTGATATTTGCCAAGAACGTGTATACGTTGCACATTGGTTTGTTAGACCCTAAACGCATAAGACTTCTACACGTTTAGGACACATGCATCCGATTTCAGCCAAACCTCCTTAGTCATCTCTTATGACATGCATGGCAGGTAACAGTGGTTCTATTCTTTACACCCCAAATTTGGGCCCCGGTAACCACTCGGGCGACGTCTACTATCAATTCAGTCGTAGCCTTGGTGCCTTGTATCGCGCTTTTGACTGATTTTTGCGGAAGCCTACTTTGCCGTTTGATTAGTGTCCCTCCCCATGTAGGCGGGGCCTTCACTGACTTCAGAGATACTTGAAGTTTAGATCCTCAAATGTGATCCCAGGTCAGAAAACAAGTATTCCGAACCACATGCCGAGAGTTTACATGAAATTCCTTGTCCACGCCTTGTTCCCTCTGAACTTCTATGACAAGTAACAACTAGTGAAGATTCAACTGCTCTATCAGGTTTCCCGCCGCTTTCTGCGTGTGGTGAGGCTGTTCCAGATAAGGAATATTCTCAACCATTCTGGGGCATGTGGACGTCATCCTACATTTGTAGGATAACAGTTGAATCTTCTTCTTCTTTTGTCGTCACACTGTTTGTGGATTGTTGCCCAGTGTCGTGGTTTTCTGTTGTTGTTTTTCCATGTTCTGCTGACTTTGGGTGATTGTTATTTGTGCTCTTTCATAGGATTCTGCTATGCCATCTAACCATCTTTTCATGGTCTTCCTCTTGCCTTCTTTCCTGATATTCTTTGAATGCATACATTTGAAAATAGATGTCTGTGAAAAATCTCTCTCTTTAGCCTGTTACGCCCTTGGTGTTTAGGGCAGCAACAAGCGTACAACCATTCTTCCCTGTTCATGGCCTTCCTCTGTATTGTGTTCCAGCTATGATTCATTTTCTTCAGCTCTTGCTCTATCGTTCTCCTCCAGGTCGTCTTGGGTCTTCCACGCTTTCGCCTACCCTCTGGAGTCCATCTCAGTGCAGTTTTCGTGTCGGAGCCAGTCTCCATGCGCATCACATGTCCAATCCATCTCCAGCGTAAATGTTTGTTGTTGTTTCCGTAACTTTAATTTTTTTAAAGGATGGGATCGTTAGTCCCACCCCAACCTGGAGGACCAGGAGACCATGCTTCGTCTGTCCCCTCTTCAGTGACCTTTCCGGCTTTGGTAACCCTTCCGGGAACATAAGTTCCCGCCGTCCTAGCTCACTGTATCATTGGAGCACGCAAGCCTCCCCACCACTACAAGGTAATGGCCTCATAGGGAGGTCTGTGAAAAATAATTAACATAAAATGGGATGGTGATGAGAAGTGATGAAATTAGAGAAATTGGTCAGCCACTAGTAACAACTGTTATAAGAAATAGAAGATGGAGATATGTTGGGCATACTCTGAGAAGAAATGATCAAAGAATACCAAATCAGGAAGTGGGAGGCAAAGGGTTCAAGAAAGATAGGATGCTCTAGGGAAACCATGAAACAAACTTTGCTGAGAGAGGTTTATGAGACAAGAAATATTGGATTCAATTCTATGGAAGAGATTCAGCAATTTGCCCAGGACTGATCGGTATGGAGAAATTACTTGCAGGCCCTATGTAAAGTGTATAACCTTTGGACCACAGATGCTAGACAAGAACATCGCCTCAATACCTTCCACATTTTGTATGTGCTTTGGAATATGTGGTTGAGTGGTTAGCACACTGGTCTCTCAGTCATTAGGCAAGGGTTTATTGTTGTTATATGTTTGCATTTGTTCTTATCGAAAAGTTAACCAATCTGATTTGTTATGTAGGGGATTAAAGTCTCTATAAGCCGAGGCACATCCATTTCAACCTAAGGTGAACCTTTTAATGGTTATATCAGAGCATGTAGGCCAACAAATATGAAAAATAAGAATTAACTCCTTTCGGAGAATCTGAGAATTTTAGTTGATTGATTAGTTAGTTAATTAATTTTTGTGATTTGTGTGGTTTATGCCGAGAATGTGAGTACATTGCACCACAGTTACTCCTATATAATATGTATTGTAGACACATCCGAATTTTGGTCAAAGTGTATGTAACTAAGGTCCAACAGGACAAAAATTTGTAGGGATTTTGGATTCTCTAATAAAGGTCGCTGTCTGCCTTAGATTGGGAGGCACATCATGCTGTTTGTCTTGGACGTTGGTATGGTTGGGTCGACATCCTTCCTGCGTGGTTAAATCTTCCAGGCAGAGCGCGACTAGATCTGTTATCCCATTCCTCATTGTGAGGGTTGTTGCACCATGTTTATGCCTTGCAGCCTGGTGCATCCGGTTTCTGCAGCACTTGTTTGCGGTTAGCATTCCCTAATTTCAAATTACCACATTTAGAGTTATACTGAAGCAGACATCCCAGACTTGTTATGAGTTATCTCCATTTCTTTCTACAGACATCTAGATTTGAGAAGGAGATGATTTGTACACAAATGTCACAGTGGCTTTGATTGATGCTCTCTCTGGGTTTAAAATGCAAATTGAACATTTGGACGGACATAGTGGTATCTTCTTATCTTGTAATATGTTAGCTGCAATATTAGCAGCCGAAACAACAACATACTAAATATGCAAAGAGATTGATTAATCAACATTGAACTGGCGTGTTGGGCCTGGACGCTGCTGGATTTGCTGAGGTGAGATCACCAGTACATGTCAGTGCTATGATGATAGTCCTCATATAACTGATACTCTTATCTTGTCATGTTATGTTGTATGTCATACCTTCTTATGTCATGTCACATAATATACAATGTCACTATATGTCATCTAACATAATATGTCATCTAACGTCACATTTCATGGAACATATGCGCTTAGATTAAAGTGTAGTATCCACCGATGGATCGCAGCAAGAAGGTAGAAGCCTTCATAACGCCAAGAGGCACACTTGTATATTAAACAAGCTCGAATGGCTCTCATCTGAAAGGATGATGGCAGATCGGAGTTACTATTCTACCATACTGGGTCACTCGTTTGACACTGTCGAGTTGTGTCATAATGTTTTTAATTAAAATAAAATAATGTAACAATATTATTTTAATATTGAACATGATGTTGCTGCCCATCACGGGTGATGACAACCACCATTCATCAGGAATGTAGTTGCGTTATGTTTGTCTGTGTGTCGTAGGTGACTAGTGAGCCCGATCAGCTTGAAATATTCTTGTACAGTGTGGGCAATGGTTACTTGCACTTGTGGGAGTTTACTGTCTTTGTAGTTTGATGTTTCTGTTCCATCCATGTAGTTCACTGCCTCAAAGGCGAAGAACCATGTTGATCTCTTAAGCAACATTCTCCAATTATTGACATCTGTGCCAAGACTCCATGAGTTTTGAGTGTGTCTTTGAATCCTTTAGCACCTGTGTCTACGCTGGGCAGCTCACCATACAAGAGTCTCACCATATTTAACATAATATGACATCCAACATCATATATTGTTATATGTCATATCTCACATCACATGTCATCCAACATCATATTTGTCGTCCAACATCATATATGGATACACTAAGTTACAACAAAAGAATTGATCATACAAGAAACCATATTGAAACCTCTGATCTTCACATTCTATTTTAGAACCATATTTTATTCTGAAAATATGCAATGTTCTAACTGGCAGGTTGACATTGTTAGAGAGAAGATCACATGGCCAGGTGCCAGAATGAGAAGGTCAAATGAAGGAATGCCAAATTATGAGGACAACAGTATCAAAGGTGCTATGTACATTACCTTTGATGTTATCTTCCCCAAGGGATTGTTGTCTGAAGAAAATAAGAAAGGTACTGGTTTGTCTATCTGGCTTTATCTATGTTTTTAAACCACTCTTTTTGCCCACCTGCCCAGCGTGTTCAGTACGCGTTGGACTACGGGTGACTAGCCCTCTGTGAGTGCGGGTTCAATTCGCGGGCTGGCAGAAAAGCCACAGTTCTCTAGATTTATGGTGTTCGTGGAGTCGAAGAGCTGAAAACTCAAGTGCTTCTTAATCAAAAAAAAAAAAACACTCCTTGTGGTTAGTATGTGAGTTGTGCCTTAGAGCTTGAGTTCCACCCATGTGTTCCCGGGCCGACAAGGGTAGCAAAGAATAGTAACACTGCGACCTACAAGGCATGTCATAAGAGGCGACAGGTACGAGTCTAGCGAAGCTACCTATAGTAAATAAAAGCGTTGCAGAAATCAGATGTGCTGGTCTGCTAGTTGGCGCATAACTGGAACAACGTACAAACGCTCTTAGGTTCAGATCACATACAAGTCACAAAGTGTGGTTAACAAGTGATTGATATGGAGCGCTCGAAGAAGAAGAGAGCTTGAGTTCGTTTTGTGCCAGCACATCAGGTTTTGCGTGCTTTTAGTTTGGGTTCGCTTTCCTACGTCGGACTAAAATAAAACTGACTTGAGAGTCAATACTTTTAGGCTAACCCGTTCCCCCTAGAGCAGTCAGAGCCCATTAGCCTTGGACCTCGCGATCAAACTTTCCTGGTATACACCACTGGGAGGTGGGGTTAGCTTGTGTGTTCTACGAGTCACCAACAGGTTACTCTTCTTCTTCTTTGCGTTCGTTCTTTACCACCAATTTTAACCACTCTTTGTGATATGTTTGATCTTTGCCAAGAACGTGTATACGTTGCACATTGGTTTGGTAGGCCCCTAAATGCATAGACTTCTACATGTTCAGGACATGTGCATCCGATTTCAGCCAAACCTCCTTAGTCGCCTCTTACGACATGCGTGGCAGGTAACAGTGGTTCTATTCTTTACACCCCAAATTTGGGCCCAGGTAACCACTCGGGCGAACAGGTTACTAATGTTCCCTTTGCCTCCTTCCTAAGAAAGACTAGCTGACCCCAACTCTGTTGAATGCAGTCAGCACAGAACGCACCTTGTAGACCCAGTTCTCATTCCGTGTGGTATAACAGGAAATATGATGTGAGGTCCGTGGTTTTTTCTTAGACCATCATTATACGATGGAGGATGCTGTCATCATCATGCTGGCTGCCTTTACTTCCCATGTTTCTCTAATACCAAATTGAGAGCCATTACTGTCTCAAAAAATCACACTTCCGTTGTGGATTTGATCCTGTTTCACATTCTTATGAAACATGTGCACTATCTTCTATACTGTTACAGCTCTCCGCCAAATTATATGTTACTTACGTATTCCAAACTCCTCTTCTGCTTCTTCTTCTTTCGTTCACCCGCTTTAAATTCAGGCATAGTCAGGGTTTAAAGGGTTTTTAAGCGAAGGATTGACTTCATTAATAATAATAATAAAATAATAATTCCTCTCGATCGTTATCGTTACATAGGGCCTGCAAGTAATTTCTCCATACCGCTCTATCCTAGGCAGCTCGCTCAATCTCCTCCATGGAACTCAGACCGATATTTCCTGCCTCTCTCAGCAAGGTTCGTTTCAGGGTCTCTTTAGGTCGACCTTTCTTTCTTGAACCCTTTGCATCCCACTTCAATGCCTGCTTTGATATTCGTTGATCATTTCTCCTCAAGGTGTGTCCAACATATCTCCATCTTCTCTTTCTTACAACGGTTGTCACTAGTGGTTGACAAGACATGTCTCTGATTTCATCACTCTTCATTGCACCGGGTTTGACCCCATATGGCTCGGTCCCTCTCCGCAGAAATGGCACACCACCTACCAAGAGTATTGTCACAAGCACAAACTCCATAGCTCCAGCAACAATCCTAGGGGTCTCTGGAAAAACTGCACTCATGAACAGAAAGGCGCGGTCTGGATTCGAACCCACGACCTTCGACTCACAAGGCAGATGGCTTAACCACTTAGCTACAGAGACCTGCTGGAAACCTGCTGCCTGAGCAAAACTCATTAAAAATCAAAAATAAAATTTGCTATAAAATATTTTTATCATCTTCTAAATTACATAGGGGATCCTTGCGGCGCTACAGAGTCGTGCACTACCGCTGAGATCTGCCTGTGTAAGAAAGAGATTAGAACACACATGGTTACTCACCAAAGTGCAATGATGATGATCCTATCAATTAATACAAATATATTTTGTTTAAAAGTTTTATTCAAGACTAGTTAATAACATGGAACGGAACTGATAAGAAAACAAAGATAAGAATACTAAGAGCATGCATATTCCCAGTGGCAACGTATGGGTGTGAAACATGGACATTTAATAAAGCAGTGGAAAAACATTTATGTGCTTTTGAATATAAGTGTTATAGAAGTTAGTTTGTTTGTTCCTTTCGTGCCAAAGGCGCACATAGGGCAGAGGTTTTAGATCTCCATGTGATACGGTTCTTTGCTAGCAGTTGGAGATCTTGTATGGTTTTACATCCCAATAGTTTACTTTCTTGTTGGATGTTTCTTCGAAGAGTGGTCTTTGGTCTTCCACGTTTCTTTTCCCAACTGGTGACCACATAAGAACTTGTCGATTTAGTCTCTTTTCGTCTGATCTAAGAACATGACCTAAATATTTCCACCTTCGTTTCCTTATAATATTTGATACGGGTTGTTGGTGTGTTCTATCTCTCACTGTGTTGTTAGAAACGAAATCACTCCATTTTACTGTTATAGAAGAGTCCTTCGTATATCTTGGAAAGAGAAAAGAACAAATAGATATTTCCAGAAAGAACTCAAAATCAAAGAAAACTGACTGATGCTACAAATACGAAAGAGAAAATTTAGATATTTTGGACATATAAAAAGAAATGAAGGGCTGAAGAAGACCAACATGGAAGGAGGCATACCGGCAAAGAGAAGAAGAGGAAGATCACGGAGAAGATGGATTCAGGATGTAACTGGAGTTTTGAACATGACGGCTGCAAAGGCAGGACATCTGGCCTATGAGAGAGAAGTTCCGGAGGACTGTTAGGGTGGCAAAGTTCTGCACAGGACAAGCTATTTGATAATGAGTTAATAACAATATGTGGCTTTTTTTTCTTCCAGATCTCAAAAACATACTGAACCAGACAAACAAGCCCATGGTTTATAACGGCTTACAGGGATATTAATTTAAGTATGTTTCTAATATTAGTTACATTAACTACCAACTTCTGTAGCCTGTGCCAATTTTTTTGTCCAATTCGGCCATATTCCGCACACTGCACCATGTTTCATTGTAAAATTATCTCCAAATTGACCGTAACACATTCTGATCGTTATTCTTTCATAATTTATTCTTTCTCATTCTGTAAGCTTGTGATGAAAGTACATTCATTTATCTAGAAATCTGCGTGTCTATGAAAAATAAGACTGCTACAGATTTTTTCTACAACTTCAAAGTAAAAAAATAAGTAAAAATGAATTTGGTCGATCGTGTTTTTCATTGTGGTAGTTAATGTGTTAACTTCACTAAATTTCTAGCAATGATTGCCTTAACTTCACTAAGTTTCTAGCTATGATTGCCTTAAGGGGGGACTCTGGTCTGGAAACTATTTTCTTTGCTTTGGTATTAATGTAGAATTTGTATAACAATTTTGAAAGATTATGACTTAGAATAGTAGAAAAAATTAGAAAAAAAAAAAAGTCAGCGTTGCCTTGAAACAATACAAAATGGCACTAAGCACAAAATTTCAAATCCCTAAGGCTCTGAAGTTAATGAATATAAATGAATTCTGTTTTCACTCTAAGGTGCGAAATTGTAATATCTACAAAATTACTGATCCTTTTTAGGATATATTAAATATTACAATTTTTATGAATTTTTGTGTAAACACACCCTCCAAAAACAGCTTTTTTTTTGACCACATTTTGAGGGAATTTTTACCAAAAATTTATAAAAATTAAATATTTAATATATCCTAAAAATCATGTGTAATATTTAGATATTACAATTGCGCACCTTAGAGTGAAAACAGAATTCATTTACATTCATTAGATTCAGAGCCTTAGGATTTGAAATTTTGTTTTTGGCGCCATTTTGTATTGTTTCCATGGCAACACTTTGACATTTTTTTTTACTAATTTTTTCTACTATTCTAAGTCATACTCTTTCAAAATGCTTATACAAATTTTATATTAATATGAAAACAACGAAAATAGATTCTTGATTTTCAAGACCGAATCCCCCCTTAACTTCACTTAGTTTCTAGTAAAGATTGCCTTAACTTCACTATGTTTTCAGTATTTATTGCATTGATTGCGTAGCTTCTAGCCGAATGGATTAGAGAGCTGGCTCCCATGTGGACACCTGTATTCAATCCACGGTAAGGCCAAGGAGTTTTCTCTATTGGGCTACATTAAGAAAAATCCAAACATGAACAGTTTCCCTGCAAATGCACTAGACATGCGGCGATTAAAATCCACAGGCTCACATATCCGTTGTCCTACATTGCCTTAAATAGCGGTATTTTTTTAACCGATACAGAAGCACTTGAGCTTTGCTCGGTGTCATGGACATCGTAATCCTTCGGTTCGGTGCCACGAACACCGTGAATCTGGTGAACCTGTGACTTTTCTGCCAGCCCGCGGAGTTGAACCCGCACTCACACGGAGCTTGTCACCTGTAGTTCAACGCGCTACGAACACGCTGGGCAGACGGCCGAAAAAATAGAGGTATTACAGGTAGTATCAACAGTTGTTTTTTTGTTTCATCAACTTCACTTTTTTTCCAGTAAATATTACATTAAAGTTAATTGCATATCCTTAACTGGACTTTGCGAATCAACCCCAGCTCTTTAATGCTGTTTGTGATTTTTCTAGGCATTATTACGTTCAGTAGTTTGCCATTCCTTTCTTAACGCCAGGCGCCATCGTCCTTTGTGTAAAAATCCATGCACAACAATTTGCAACCAAACTGTCCGTAGCGTGATTCGAACTCAGGACGTCGGGGTTAATAGACCGAGCCACTATCCCCTAAGTCACAGACGCCATCAATATTACATTAATTTGGTTATATTTATAATATTGGATTGCATTAGTTTCAGTATGTTTCAAATATTGATCGTATAGGCTTGTGTACGTTTTGTATTTTGGAGATATTTCATTTATATTGTTTAATATTTCTTTAGTCTGTTTATAATGTTGGATTTTTTTTTTTTGCATTTATTTTGTTCACTCTGAGAAAAGACGATTGTTTTGTTGTTTTGCAATTTGCAACAAGGTTGTGATGCTTGCATTTCTTTAGCTTGATTTTTTTTTTTTTTTTTGCTGACTTCGTTTCATGTCATGACACTGCTACCGGGTTGTTACCCAGTGTCATGACACTGCTACGGTTGTTATCCAGTGTCATGACACTGCTACGGGTTGTTACCCAGTGTCATGACACTGCTACCGGTTGTTACCAGTGTCATGACACTGCTACCGGGTTGTTATCCAGTGTCATGACACTGCTACCGGGTTGTTACCCAGTGTCATGGTTTATCTGTTTTTATCTTGCGCTGCTCTAGTGGCTTGTGAGATAGTTATTTTTACTTCTTGACAGGATTCTACTATGCATCTAACCATATTTTTTGTGGTCTTCCTCTTGCCTTCGTTCCTGATGTTTTGTTGTAGAAGACTGTGTGTACTGTGGAGTATTCTTATTAAGTAGTCAAACCACTTTGCTTGATACATCCACTTTAACCACTGAATTTTGAGATATGTGTGCCTTACATTTTTTATCCTTCTTTACTTAATCATGCTGAAGTGACGCAGTCTGATACCAAAGCCACAACTTGGCAGTGGTGTATGGTCTTGGTACTGGTTTGCTGACACTGTTTTTCCGCATCACTGTTTCGTTTATTGGGTAAATTTTCAGAAACTTGTTTTTAAACCGAGCAGTATCTGGTATGTTTTTATTCTTGTGCTTCGTTGAGACTCCCAGAAATAGGAGAGTATATTTTATTTTGCCGTAGACTACATCATATGTGAAATAAAATGCTTGAGGAAGCGGTGGGGTCATCAGGAAAGATAGACTACGATATCTTCTGCTTCTGCATTCTCACTAGATTGGGATTTTGGATTCTCTAATAACGGCAGCCGTCTGCCTCAGATTATCAGACACGCCATACAGTTTGTCTTGGACGCTAGTGTAAGTGGGCCACCTATTTCTTCTCAAGTCTGCATACTGGGGCAGTTCTGTAGGATATAATTCCTATGGTTTGTGCTGACCTCTTCCCGCAGTAAATTTTGGCCACCCTCGTGATGGTAGGTCTGACATTCTTACTGCATGGCTAAATCTCCGAGGCAGATTGGCGACCGCATAATCCGTTATTCCATTCCACATTGTGAGGGGTTGTTGCACCATGTTATGCACCTTACGGCCTGGTGCATCCGTTTCTGCAAGCATTTGTTTCGGGTTAGCATTCCCTAGCGGACACATGCATCCGATTTCAACCAAACCTTCTTAGTTGCCTCTTACGACATGCGTGGCAGGTAACAGTAGTTCTATTCTTTACACCGAACTCGGCGAGACTACGATATGAGAACATCAGAAGCAGAGTGGGCATAACTTCATGCACTGAATACATTGAAAGACAACAAATGCAGTGGTTTGGACATTTAATGAGAATGAAATAAAACCAACCACCAATAACAGCATACATTAAAACAGAAATCCGGTTCTAGAGCCAAGGGAAGACCAAGAAAAAGATGGATAGACCAACACTAAATAAACATAGATATAACACAACAAGGGTCCCTAATCTGGCCCTAGAACACAAATTAAAGCTCGCACCCCTACGCTTCAGAGCCGCGGTAGCGTAGTTGTTAGTGAACTCGCTTCTCAAAGCTGGTGGTCTGGGTTCAACTTCCGCAGTGCGCGTGGAATTTTTTCCGACCGCGACGGCTCTCAGGTCGATCCAGCCTCAACTGGGTACCAGACATGCTCTGGGAAAGTAAAGGCGGCCGGCGTGATGCTGACCACATCACCCATCGTGTGCCGACGGTCAATGAAAAATACAGGCCTAACACCGTATTGCCCTATATACGACGAGGTATGAAAGGGTTCCTTTACTTTTTTTTTTACCCCTACGCTTCACGGCAAAGAGTGGACAGCCAATTCCATCATCTACCTGGGGAAAAATAATAGACAATACTACAAGACCGATTGGACACCGTCTACTTTGTTGTTCCGCTGCAAAGAAAAATAAGAAGACAAATGCCCATTTATTTTTACTTTTACAATCATTGCTGATGTTTTATTCGTTATGTGTTGATTCTGTGCAATGTGTGATCTATGTTGTTGATCTCACACTTGGCACTTTTTGTATGTTGGTTAAATTTGCAATAAAATTATATTAATACTTTGTAATGTGTGTCTTTATTTTGTTAGTCTTTTCAACTTCTTTCTCTTTTCTAATCCTGTTTTGTCTCAAGTGTCAGGATAAGAAGGGATTTCTAGAATTATCTTTTGTGTGCGTTTCTCTAATCCTGTTTTTGTCTCACAGCGTCAGGATAAGAAGGGATTTAGAAAGAGCTTTGTGTGCGTTTTTTTCAATCCTGTTTATTACTCTGATCAGCCGATAAGAAGGATTTTAGAATGAGCTTTATATGCTTTTTTCTAATCTGTTTTGTCTCACAGCGTCGGATAAGGATTTAAGACAAGGCATTGTATATTGCTCTGTTAAATGGTTTCTTCATTGCCTCTGTTATCATTACCTCTGTTATCATTGCCTCTGTTATATTGCTCTGTTATCATTGCCTCTGTTATCATTGCCTCTGTTATCATCGCCTCTGTTATCATTGCCTCTGTTATCATTGCCTCTGTTATCATTGCCTCTGTTATCATTGCCTCTGTTATCATTGCTTCTGTTATCTTCTCTGTTATCATTGCCTCTGTTATCATCACCTCTGTTATCATCGCCTCTGTTATCATCGCCTCTGTTATCATCGCCTCTGTTATCATCGCCTCTGTTATCATTGCTTCTGTTATCATTGCTTCTGTTATCATTGCCTCTGTTATCATCGCCTCTGTTATCATCGCCTTGTTACATTGCTTCTGTTATCACTGAGGTTAAATAAGTGGTCGTTATGAAGCATTCGAAAAAGAAGAAGACTGTTTCAATATTGGACAATTAATAAAAACACTTTGTAAAAACCAACAAAACGAGGACTCAGCTCATTTACATATTTTACTATGGTTGCAATTTGCGAATACATAAGCATATAAGTTCTTCAATGTATTATACGTGGTTGGTTCATACTTATGAATATTGTACGTACTTTTGTTATATGGCAGAGAAAAGATAGTGCATTGTTGAGAAATATAAACATTTCTATAGTTATTTTAACATCAAAATAAAAAAAAGCACATCTCTAACAAATGAGAAGCCTTAAAAACAAAGAAATTGTGATGTATCATTATAGACTGTGGTTATTCCCGAGTGGTTACCGGGCCCAAATTTGGGGTGTAAAGACTAGAACCACTGTTACCTGCCACGCATGTCATAAGAGGCGACTAAGGAGGTTAGGTTGAAATCAGATGCATGTGTCCGATAGGGAATGTTAACCCGGAACAAATGCTTGCAGGAAATGGATGCACCAGGCTGTAAGGCGCATAACATGGTGCAATGACCTCTCACAATGAGGAATGGGATAACAGATTCTACGGTCGCCAATCTGCCTATGAGTTTAGCCACGCAGTAAGAATGTCAGACCTACCATCATGAGGGTGGCCAAAACTTACTGCGGGAAGAGGTCGGCACAAACGGGGAAGAAGAAATCATAGGAATTATATCCTACAGAACTGCCACCAGTATGCAGACTTGAGAAGAAAGAGGTGGCCCAATTACACGCTCCAAGACAAACTGGGTGGCTGATAATCTGGCAGAGCCTTTAAGAATCTAAATCCAATCAGTAGTGAAGACAACTGTGGCGTGGTGATAATCTGAGGCAGACGGCTGCCTTTATTAGAGAATCTGAAATCCCAATCTAGTGAGAACGCAGAAGACAAACTGTCGGGATATCTGAGGCAGCGGCTGCTTTATAAATCGAATCTCTCAGTGAGAGCAGAAGACAAACTGTATGCTGCTGATATCTGAGGGATGCTTTAGAGAATCTGAAATCCCAATCTAGTGAGAACGCAGAAGAAGAAGAATGTGGTTACAAAATAAATGAAAGAATAACTAACAAAATCCAGTATTGATGCAATAAAGGAAATCAAACAATAGAGTAGGAGCGTCTGGTCGAATGTATTAGAGCGTGGCTTCCATGCAGGAGACCCGTGTTCACTTCATGGTAAACCCAAGGATTTTTTCTGTTGTAGGTATAAAAGAAAAATCCTAACGTGAACAGACTTGAAGCGACTGAACTAGCCATGCGGCCATTAAATTCCTCACGCTCTCGTCCCATCTGTCCTACACCGTCCTAAACAGCAATAATACAGGCAGTAACTACTGTTTTTCAGTTAAATCATAGAACAAATGTTCAGTTAAATCATAGAAAAAATATTCAGTTAAATCATAGAACAAATATTCAGTTAAATCATAGAACAAATGTTCAGTTAAATCATAGAACAAATATTCAGTTAAATCATAGAACAAATATTCAGTTAAATCATAGAACAAATGATTCAGTTAAATCATATGAAAAATATTCAGATTAAATATAGAACAAATTTACTGAAGATATAGAAAGAATATTCATTAACATCATAGAAAGAAAAATTACTGAACGATTATAGAAGAAGAATTCACTGAACAGTTCATAGAACAAATGTTTTTATGTAAACCAAAATAATATTCAGAAGAGAGAGAAAAATTTATTCTCCTTAAACTCATAAACAAGTCAAAGACTTTCATAAATGAATATTCCCCAAATGAAGAAAAAACTAGTATAAAACATTGATACAAGTGATTCAAACTTCTTAAATTACTGAACGGGATCGGAGAGAGAGAAATTACTGAAGCGGGATTGGGGAGAGAAAAGAAAATTTGACGGGATTATGAGAGAGAGAAATTATTGAACGGGATTATGAGAGAGAGAGAAATTACTGAACGGGATTATGAGAGAAATTACTGAACAGGATTGTGAGAGAGAGAAATTACTGAACGGGATTGTGAGAGAGAGAGAAATTAGTGAACGGGATTGTGAGAGAGAGAGAAATTACTGAACAGATTCCATATAAAATTTTGTCTTTTTATACAAACCAAAATAATGACATGAGTGAGAGAGAGAGAGAGGGAAAATGTGACAAATATCCCCTTGACAAACATCCATTAAAACAAGTCAAAGACTTTACATAAATAGAGATCATTTTTTTCACCAATGGAAGAAAAATAACTAGGGAAATAAAACATAGATGCAATAAAGCAAATAAAATCTTAGGATAAATGGAACAAATTTACAAATGAAAATAAATTTACCATGAACCTTTCTTTGCGTTCGTTCTTTACGACCAATTTTAATCACTTTTGTGATATGTTTGATCTTTGCCAAGAACGTCTATACGTTGCACATTGGTTTGGTAGGTCCCTAAATGCATAGACTTCTAACGTTTAGGACACATGCATCCGATTTCAGCCAAACCTCCTTAGCCCCCTCTTACGACACGCGTGGCAGGTAACAGTGGTTCTATTCTTTACACCCCAGATTTGGGCCCCGGTAACCACTCGGACGACCATGAACACTAAAAGAGCATTGTACAGCACATTCTTTCAACCAACATTTTGCTTTTAGTGCCAAACTTGGACGCTGACATCAAATGATAGAAAAAAACTAGTCACGACAGAGATTTAGTGTTTACGCAGAATGCTGGGAGTATCAAGAAGAGACCGGTTTAGAAATGAAGACATCAGGGAAAAATGGGTACAACATCAATACTGAACTTCAAGAAACAACAAATTAAATGGTTTGGCCACATAAGCAGATTATCAACAGTGTGCCTCAAAGAGTAATGCTACTCCGATACAGTGGATACAAAGCAAAAGGCTGTCCATGCAAAAAGTGAACCTCAGAAATAACAGAGGCAGTGAAGAACACTAACTATGAATCACACACAAAAACCTGTCCTAGAAATCTCTTCTTATCCTGACGCTGTGAGGCAAAACAGGATTAGAGATAAGAAGATTAAGATCCAACAATAAAATACACTTATCCATCTTCAACAACCCAACGATCAATGACATCATTTATGCAAGCATGTCCATGCTTTAATTGCCACTAACGCCCGCGTGCCCATCGTGTTCGTAGCGCTTTGGACTACGGGTGACAAGTCCTCTGTAAGTGTGGGTTAAACTCCGCGGACTGGCAGAAAAGCTACAGGTTCCCCAGATTTATGGTATTCGTGGCACCGAGCCGAAGGGTTACGATGTCCATGACACGAGCCGAAGAGCTTTCAGCTCAAGTGCTTCTGGATCGAAAAAAAAAATAATAATTGCCACTAACACTAGCATACTCAGAACAGTAGATCCACGTAAGCCTATGAAAGTTGGAAACCTCTGTAGACAACATCCTTTTTCACCACAACCTACTATTCTGGACATTTCCGAAGCATCAACTGAGCTTCAGTTTGACACATTAAAAGTATACAGTAAATTATTTGAATTTATTTATTACTATAAATTCATTATAGTTAACTCAATGTGAACCAAACGCCACACTACATGGCGTTGGGTTGGTCATCTTATTACCAGGAGCCACACTAAAGGGCATTTTTATTCTAAAAACAAATGGCTTGTAAAAACATGGTGCTTTCCCTGGTTCACTAAGAGTTGAGGAAGGTATCAAATCAAAGTCAAGGAACTCTTTCATACCTTGTGGTATATAGGGCAATACAGTGTTAGGCCTGTATTTTTTATTGACCGTCCGCACACGTTGGGTGATGTGGTCAGCATCACGTCGGCCACCTTTACTTTCCCAGAGCATGTCTGGTACCCAGTTGGGCTGGGTCGACCTGAGAGCGCCGCGGTCGGGAAAATTTCACGCGCACTGCGGAGTTGAACCCAGACCACCAGCCTTGAGAGCGATTCACTAACAACTACGCTACCGCGGCTCTCCGAGGAAGGTATGGCTGATGTAAAAAGTGGATGAGCAATGGACCAGGCTGATATTCTGAATTTCCTAGGGAGAGAGGACGTATAAAATGATTCAAGTAATAGTGGTGAATCTACAACACTAACCAGACTGCAAGAATTCCAAGTCAAATATGGTGTAGCTAGAAAAGAGCACTATGCTGGTAGCCAAAGACGAATAGTAAACCAACAAAGAACCGGTGTCGTTAGTTGCCACATACTGAGAGGGAGATCTGAGCACATATATAGTAATTGGTTTGATGCGCAGTGATGATGATACGATGACTAAACTAAACTAAACTGAAAGACATACTGAGGAGAAGATTGGAACACTTATGGACTAATTGGTTCGATGTGCAGTGATGATGATCAAATGACTAAACTAAACGACATACTGAGGAGAAGATTGGAACACTTATGGACCAATTGGTTCGATGTGCAGTGATGATGATCTGACGACTAAACTAAACTGAGAGACATACTGAGGAGAAGATTGGAACACTTATTGATAATTGGTTCGAGGCATTGCGGTGATGATCTGACGACTAAACTAACAGAGAGGTATACTCAGAGGAGATTGAGCACTTATGGACTAATTGGTTTGATGTGCAGTGATGATGATCTGACAACTAAACTAAACTGAGAGATATACTGAGGAGAAGATTGGAACACTTATGAACTAATTGGTTCAATGTGCAGCGATGATGATCTGACGACTAAACTAAACTGAGAGATATACTGAGGAGAAGATTGGAACACTTATGAACTAATTGGTTCGATGTGCAGTGATGATAATCCAACGACTAACCTAAACTAAACTAGTTCATTATGAATGCCATTTTTAATTTATGCACATGAATTACCTTTTCAATCAAACAGAACAGACATTCCAAAATATTGTTACATATATATATATCATACCGTTATTTGTTACATAGGGCCTGCAAGTAATTTCTTGTTACCGCTCTAACCTGGGCAACTCGCTCAATCTCCATGGAACTGAGACCAATATTTCTTGCCTCTCTCAATAAAGTTCATTTCAGGGTTTCCCATGGGCGTCCTCTCCTTCTTGAGCCCTTCCTTCCCACTTCAATGCCTGCTTTGATATTCTTTGATAATTTCTTCTCAAGGTATGCCCAACATATCTCCATCTTCTCTTTCTTATAACAGTTGTTACTAGTGGTTGACCAGACATTTCTCTGATTTCATCACTTCTCTCTCTCGCGATCACCATCACTTCTCTTGAATTCGTCCCATTTTATGTTCATTTTTTTTCCGAGACATCTATTTTAAATGCATTCAACTTGCTTTCTAAATCTTTTTACCTCTATTTTGTCAACTGCTGGCATATGTTAGATGAAACCTGGCATATTTAGATGATCTATGGCATATGTTGGGTATAACATTTATATATATATAGTACTTGTTCCAATTACACACACTAATGAAATCATGATAAAAATGTGTTACTTTTGTCATCAGTAAAATTGTCGTTAGAAAAGTAGAGTTTTGTTTGTACCCTCTCTCTACTTTTAAATCCCTGTTGGGTTAATTGCCCGGTGGACAAAAGAACATCCACGCAAAATGTGGACCTCCGAAATAACTGAGGCGGTCTACTCTTCTCTTCCACCATTTACTTCTTTATAGAAGTGTTGGGAGGGAAATGTAATGATCTTGTGTGTGCTTGTTCTAAGGCACTTTGTAAGCTGTTATTTATTTTCTTAAGGTACCCTCTCTTTCTACTTTTAAATCCCGGTTGAGTTAATTGTCGGTGGGCAAAAGAACATCCACGCAAAATGTGCACCTCAGAAATAACTGAGGCGGTCTACTTCTTCTCTTCCACCATTTACTTCTTTATAGAAGTGTTGGGGGAATGTAGTGGTCTTGTGTGTCTTGTTCTAAGGCACTTTGTAAGCTGTCATTTATTTTCTTAAGGTTGTTCTTGATGCCGTCACTCAATATTTTTTTATGGTCTTCCTCTTGCTCTGTACTGGTTATACTTTTTTCAGTGTGGCTCAGATGTGGTAGAAACACTATTTATGAAACGCACACAAAAACCTATTCTATAAATCTCTTCTTATCCTGACGCAGTGAGGCAAAACAGGATTAGATAAATGCATACAAAAACCTGTTCTAGAAATCTCTTCTTATCCTGACGCAGTGAGGCAAAACAGGATTAGAGGAATGCATACAAAGCATTTTCTAAAATCTCTTCTTATCCTGACGAGTGAGGCAAAACAGTTATAGAGAATGCATACAAAACCTGTTCTAGAAATCTCTTCTTATCATGATGCGTAGACAAAACAGGATTATAGAATGCATACAAAACCTGTTCTAGAAATCTCTTCTTATCATGATGCTGTGAGACAAAACAGGATTATAGAAATGCATACAAAAACCTGTTCTAGAAATCTCTTCTTATCATGATGCTGTGAGACAAAACAGGATTATAGAAATGCATACAAAAACCTGTTCTAGAAATCTCTTCTTATCATGATGCTGTGAGACAAAACAGGATTATAGAAATGCATACAAAAACCTGTTCTAGAAATCTCTTCTTATCATGATGCTGTGAGACAAAACAGGATTATAGAAATGCATACAAAAACCTGTTCTAGAAATCTCTTCTTATCATGATGCTGTGAGACAAAACAGGATTATAGAAATGCAACAAAAACCTGTTCTAGAAATCTCTTCTTATCATGATGCTGTGAGACAAAACAGGATTATAGAAATGCATACAAAAACCTGTTCTAGAAATCTCTTCTTATCCTGACGCAGTGAGGCAAAACAGGATTAAAGACTAGAAAGAAGAAACCTGGTTGGGGCAAAGGCACTCAACTCATACCAAATCTTCCAATCTTTAGCTACCTTTTGCAGCTCCTTTCATATCTACTATTCAATGTTAACCTCTGCCTCCAAGTCTCTTCTCCATGTAGTTCTAGGCTCTGCTCTCTTCCACTTTCCCTGCGAGTTTAAGGAAAGAGCCCTATTTGTTATATTCCCTCAAGTTTTATCAAGGTATGTAGAAATATAACAACAGCTAAGCTTAAATATTTCAATTGCTGTGAGGACACTCATTACTTGATGCCTGCGCTCTTATAGCTTCCTGCCACATGTACATGAACAGTAACATACTAACAATTTTCAACAAATAACAATAATGATAACTTTTAAGCTGCATCAGTGTTACTTTAGGCACATGATGATGATGATATTCTTCTCTTTTCTTTCACTCCCAAGGAAGCATAGGGTCTTCAACAAACTTCTTCCATCCCATTCCTCTCTCTTGCAATCCCTTCCAATTCTTTCCATGTTTTACCTATCCTTTTAATATCAGCCTCAACTCTATTCTCCGGGTATTTCTTGGTCTTCCCTTACTCCTCTTTCTCTGCAGGTTCCAAAACAAGGCCTGTCTTGCAATGCTTCTGGTCAATCTCAATGTGTGTCCTATTCATCGTCAGCGTCTCTTCATTAGCTATTTTTCAACTGCTAGTTCTTTTTCTGAATTCCTCGTTCCTAATCTTATCATACCATATAAGTCCCTCTATTTTATATAAATATCAATTTCCCAAGGTCTGTCGTAAACCGTTGCAGTGAAGTTGTAACCGTACATATGAACTATGAACTAATGAATTTCAATGTTGTTCACATCTTCAGATTATGACATCTCCGAACAACATAAGAATACAGAGGAACAAGTAATCCATAATCAATATTTGAGAAAATAATAATTTTAAAGCAAATGTTCAATAAAATAACTTTTCTATAGCCAATGTACATTAAAACAATACATATATTGCTCGAGTGGTTTAAAAAAGTTAATTGCATATCCTTTACAGGACTTTGCGAATCAACTCCAGCTTTTTAACGCTGTTTGTGATTTTTCTAGGCATTTTTACGTTCAGTAATTTGCCATTGCTTTCTGAACGGGTGGTGCCATCGTCCTTTTGTAAAAATCCACGCCATAGAGTTTGCAACCAAGTTCGCAGCATGATTCGAACTATGAGCGTTGAGGTTAATAGACAGAGTCACTGTCCCCTAGGCCACAGATGCCACCACCAGAGTGGTTACAGGGACCCAATTTAGAGGTGTAAAGATTAGAACTTCTTTGAACGTTCCTTATCGACCACTTGTTAAACCACTCAGTGTGTTTTGTATGTGATCTGAGTTTAACTAGCGATTATGCTTTGTGCCAGTTATGTGCCTACAATTAGGCAAGCAGCACATCCAATTTTTGCATACACTATTTATTTACTAGGTAGCTTCCCTAGTTCCCTACCTCAGTTGCCTCTAACGACAAGCCTTGTAGGTCCCAGTGTTACTATTCTTTGCTTCCTTGAGGGCTATCAAAACACACGAGTTGAATTAAAACTAGAACCACTGTTACCTGTCTATCGTAAGAGCGACAGCAGGTTTGGGTGTTGGCTAGCTACCCCACTTCCAAAAAACCACTACATTTTCTACAGAAACTGTAACCAAGGACATTCATATCTCCCCACACCAGGAAGGAGAAAGACCCCGCAATGGATGAATACAGGAAAATGTGGAGAGAGTGAAGAGATCTGGAAAGGATACCTTTGGATAGATGGGCTTGGAAGACTTTGGTTTCGGACATATGACTTCCTAGGGGATGATGTGGGAAGAAGAAGTAATAATTATATAATAGAAGTTTACTTAAACAATAATTATATAATAAGTTTACTAAACAATAATTATATAATAGAAGTTTATAAACAATAATTATATAATAGAGTTGACAAACAATAATTATATAATAGATGTTTACTTAAACAATAATTATATAATAGAAGTTTACTAAAACAATAATTATATAATTCATGTTTACTTAAACAATAATTATATAATAGATGTTTACTTAAACAATAATTATATAATAGAAGTTTACTAAAACAATAATTATATAATTCATGTTTACTTAAACAATAATTATATAATAGATGTTTACTTAAACAATAATTATATAATACATATTTACTTAAACAATAATTATATAATAGAAGTTTACTTAAACAATAATTATATAATAGATGTTTACTTAAACAATAATTATATAATAGATGTTTACTTAAACAATAATTATATAATAGATGTTTACTTAAACAATAATTATATAATAGATGTTTACTTAAACAATAATTATATAATAGAAGTTTACTTAAACAATAATTATATAATATATGTTTACTAAAACACATATCATTCATGGACAGCAAAGAAAACAAATGATGATGTTTTAAATCAGGCCTGCACACAAAGAAACCTTATCAAAAGAATAAGAATCAGACAATCAAGGTTCTAGTGGTATACAATACGAAGAGGAGGCTTAGAACATTTGGTGACAACAGGTATAATTCAGGGAAGGAGAGATCGTGGAAGACAGATTGAGAAGATGTTGGATGGTCTGACATCATGGCTAGACAAAGATCGATGTCAGATCTTATTAACTGTACCAAGGAGAAAAGAATGTGGAGAGACGTGATCGCCTACGCTAGCGATCAAGACAAGGCACTTGATTGATTGAAAATAATAATTATATAAATTATGTTGGCTCAAACAATAATAATATAATAATGATCATGGGTCTCTATGGCTAAGTGGTTAAGCCATTTGCCTTGTGAGTCAAAGGTCGTGGGTTTGAACCGAACATGCCGTTTTGTTCACAAGTGCAGGTTTTTATCCAGAGACCCCTAGGAATCTTGATGGAGATACGGAGTTCGTGCTTTGTGCAATACTCTCAGCAGGTGACCTGCCATTTCTTCGAAGAGGGACAGAGCCATATGGCGTAAAACCTGGTGCAATAAAGTCAATCCTTCGGCTTTAAAGCCCTCGAAAACACAAATACACATTCTAAAGTGAATATTCACTCAAAAACAAACATTCTAAAGTGAATATTCACTCAAAAACATTCTAAAGTGAATATTCACTCAAAAACAAACATTCTAAAGTGAATATTCTCAACAACTTCAAAAATATTACAAACAACATTCTAAAGTGAATATTCACTCAAAACAAACATTATAAAGCAGATATTCACTCAAGACAAACATTCTAAAGCAGATATTCACTCAAAACAAACATTCTGAAACAGATATTCACTCAAAACAAACATTCTAAAGTGGATATTCACACAAAATAAGCAAGCAATCTATTACAAATGTTCAATTTGATAATAAATGTTTTATAATAACATATTTTTGGAGTGAATAATTGTTTTAAACAAAATATTTTAAAATGTGATTTATCAAGACTTGACATAACAAAAGAAACAAAGCCAAGTAAATTATTGACATAAAAGCAGATATACTGATAATAAAATGTAATAGTTATATCAGGCCAAACATGTAAAGCACAAAGTAATGTCGTTTTACAAAGTATGAAAAACAAGATACAACAAGGTTTCGACTGTAGCCCCCAGCAACATAAGGCCGTCTAGCTCAGATGAGGAAAAACCACAATTCTTGTTTAATGGGGCTGATTTTTTTATATATGGCCTTTTCGTCTTTACAGACGGTCAATTGGCAAGTGTTTTACTGTGACAACCGCTGAATTTTCGCTTTTCTCTCTTGTCGTTCAGCTCATACATAAGTCTCTTCTCAAAAGACTGCGCCCTTTCGGAATTTGGCTTTCCACACAACTCTGTCATCAGCTAGTCCCTCCCATGTGCTGGGACCTATAGAAAAGTTTTTATTGAGGCTTTGCAGACATCTTTATATCTGAGCAGTCATTTTTGATATGTTTCGTAAAACACTGTGAACTTTCTTGAATTTTACTCAATTCTACTAGTCTATGGCTATTTAGTGATGAAAAAATATTAATAATATTGATATTAGTTATTGTTAAACTTAAGTTGTTGCATAATATAATCTTGATTTAGCATGTTGTGTTGATTTTTTTAATGAATTTGTCTTTATACCACAATACTGGAATGTGAGGTGCCTCTTTCTTAAATTGATATCACTGTGTCTTGATGTCTGGTGTATTCGTCTTCTAATGCTCGATATTCACCACTTGTTAACAACTCTGTGTGATTTGTATGTGATCTGAGTCTAAGAGCGATTGTACGTTGTGCCAGTTATGTGTCTACAAGTTGGCCAGCACATGCGATTTCTGCGATGATTTTTATTTACTAGAGTATCTTCCCTTGGTCCTACATATGTCGCCTTTACTACATGTCTTCGCCGAGTGGTTACGGGGCCCAAATTTAGGGTGTAAAGAATAGAACCACTGTTACCTGCCAGCATGTCGTAAGAGGCGACTAAGGAGGTTTGGCTGAAATCGGATGCACATGTCCTAAATGTGTAGAAGTCTATGCGTTTAGGGGTCTACCAAACCAATGTGCAACGTATACACGTTCTTGGCAAAGATCAAACATATCACAAAGAGTGATTAAAATTGATCGTAAAGAACGAACGCAAAGAAGAAGAAGACTACATGTCTTGTAGGTCGCAGTGGTACTAATTTTGCTTCCTTGCAAGCCCCGAAACATACTAACAGTCTAGTGTATCGGAGGACTTAATATATTCGTTTTGCTTTATAACCATTTCTTGATAAAGGCCTTTCGTCAAAACATCACTGTATGTTGTTTTCTTGCACTTTGTTAAACTATATGACACCATATTTTCATGTTTCACATTTGCAATATAGTTTTACTGCAGTCTTCCCTTATATTGATAGTTTTTTAAGCAGGAAAATTAAAAATATGAAACAAATGAAAGGAAACAATGCCAGAATTTTGGGTGGATAAATTTGAAAGAAATAATATTTATAACAGATCCAGAAATAAGAAGAAATCTGTAGGCACAATATTTTATAATTTAGGAATTGTATCAACATCATTATCTAGCATGTCTCTGATTTCAATCTTCTTCTTCAGCGATCTCTGGTCATGCGCTTAATTTACTGTGGACCACAAACTGGGCAGTCAGCTTCAGGTCTGTCAGGTCTCCTTCTTCAGCGATCTCTGGTCATGCGCTTAATTTACTGTAGACCACAAACTGGGCAGTCAGTTTCAGGTCTGTCAGGTTTCCCAAAGCTTAGTTTTCAGGTCGACTGGGTGTGCCCACATATTACTTCTCAGTTCACCCAGGAGAGGACAGGCTTGCAGGATATGCTCCGGTGTCTGTTCCACCTGCTGACACTGACAGAGAGCTGTTTGATTTATTCCTAGTCTATATAAGTGTTTGTTGAGTCTGCAGTGTCCGTGCGTAGTCGAAATATAATGACCTGGTCTGTTCTGCTTAGGTCTTTGAGGGAGTCTTTTCCATAATCATATCCAGTGTTTGTCTTCCAGTCTACTGCAGATTTTCTATGTATGAGGGTTTTAACCTCTTGAAAAGACAGGGGTTGGTAAATTTGTTCTTTGACACTGCCCTCCTTGGCTAAGACATTGGGACTCTCATTGCCTGCAAAACCACAGTGGGATGGAATCTACTGCCACTGCAGATCCACTACATCTGATTTCAATGATAGGACTGTCTTTGACTGCACTTCGATAAACAACCATGTGTTCTCCGATCTCTTTTCTACACAGGACGATCTCAGCGGCAGTGCATGAACACCGTAGCACCGGTGAGGGTCACCAATGTAATTTATTAAAATGGTGAAAATATTTTGTAGGAATTTTTAAACAAATCTTCATAATGAATTTTTCTTGATCTTCTTGATTCAGTTTCAGTTTCAGTTTTCTTGAATTTGAACTGTCAATAATTCATTTAAGTGTTCAAGTTGAACAAGAGACCTATGTTTTATCGTCCGTCTCCGACAGGGCAAGGAACTCGACCTCACCTGCACTGAGATCAGGGATCTCTGGAAAAATAAGCAGATACTCCAAGAGGGAGTGAACCAAGTGCCTTCAGAATGAGAGATGAGATGCTAACCTCTACGGCACAGCGACTACCATGACAGCAGCTTTAAATACACCCTATCCCGCGTGAGATTCCGACGTCTTCAGCAGTCATTTTTTCAGATCCAGAAGCACTTGAGCTTTTCAGCTCTTCAGATCGGTGCCATGGACATCGTAACCCTTCGGTTCGGTGCCACGAACACCGTAAATCTGGGGAATATGTGGCTTTTTCTGCCATCCCACGGAATTGAACCGACACACAGAGGGATAGTCACCCGTAGTCCAACGCGCTATGAACACGCTGGGCAGACGGGCGTTCTGCAGTCATGTTCTGCCGTTCATCGTGTTTGTAAAACTAAATTACGAATTTTCAATTCAAATATTGTATCAATCCTAACATATGCCAGCGAGAGTTGGAAAATGACTAAAGATATAAAAAGCAAGTTGAATGCATTTGAAAATAGATGTCAATGAAAAATAATGAATATAAAATGGAACGAATTCAGGAGAAGTGATGAAATCAGAGAAATGTCTGGTCAACCACTAGTGACAACTGTTATAAGAGAGAGAAGATGAAGATATGTTGGACATACCTTGAGAAGAAATTATCAAAGAATATCAAAGCAGTAACTGAAGTGGGAGGCAAAGGGTTCAAGAAAGAGAGGTTGCCCTAGGGAAACCCTGAAATTAAATTTTCTGAGAGAAGCAAGAAATATCGGACTCAATTCCATGGAAGAAATTAAGCGACTTAACCAGGACAGAGTGGTATGGAGAAATTACTTGCAGGTCCTATGTAACGTATAACGGTATGACTGGAATTATTATTGTTATAACTATAAAGATGAAAAGTTCCATATGCAGTAATCAATACATTATCATCATCAAGTAGCTTGTCGTTTCTGGAATTTGGCTCCCATGACAACATCCCTAAGAACTATATATTCTGTGCAAGATACCCGGCGTCAGCAGCAGTCATTCTCAAATTGTCAATGACATCTTGCACCCATCATCTTCTAGTTCTTCCTGTCATTCTTATTCCAGGCACCATCCCTCCAAAACTATTTTCTCTAGGCACTCTGTCATTTAATGTGTCCAAAATATTTAATTTTTTTTGGCCTTATTTAATAACCAACTGTCTTTAACTCATTGTGAACCAAACGCCACACTACGTGGTTTGGATTGAACACCTTTACCAGGAGCCACACTAAAGGGCGTTTTTTATTCTAACAACAAGTGGCTTGTAAAAATATAACTTTTCTCATGGGCCACTAAGAATTTAAAATCAAGTTCTGGCAGAACAGAAAAATGTGTTCTTATCTCTGTCCATGATATTCTAAGTACCTTTTCTCTGTACATGATATTCTATCTTATCTCTGTCCATGATATTCTAAGTAACTTTTCTCTGTCCATGATATTCTAAGTAACTTTTCTCTGTCCATGATATTCTATCTTATCTCTGTCCATGATATTCTAAGTAACTTTTCTCTGTCCATGATATTCTATCTTATCTCTGTCCATGTTATTCTAAGTAACTTTTCTCTGTCCATGATATTCTAAGTAACTTTTCTCTGTCCATGATATTCTATCTTATCTCTGTCCATGATATTCTAAGTAACTTTTCTCTGTCCATGATATTCTAAGTAACTTTTCTCTGTCCATGATATTCTAAGTAACTTTTCTCTGTCCATGATATTCTAAGTACCTTTTCTCTGTCCATGATATTCTAAGTAACTTTTCTCTGTCCATGATATTCTAAGTAACTTTCTCTGTCCATGATATTCTAATACTTTTCTGTCCATGATATTCTATCTTATCTCTGTCCATGATATTCTAAGTAACTTTTCTCTGTCCATGATATTCTAAGTAACTTTTCTCTGTCCATGATATTCATATCTTTTTCTCTGTCCATGATATTCTAAGTAACTTTTCTCTGTCCATGATATTCTAAGTACCTTTTCTCTGTCCATGATATTCTAAGTAACTTTTCTCTGTCCATGATATTCTAAGTAACTTTTCTCTGTCCATGATATTCTAAGACTTCTCGTCCATGATATTCTAATATCTTTCTCTGTCCATGATATTCTATCTTATCTCTGTCCATGTTATTCTAAGTAACTTTTATCTGTCCATGATATTCTAAGTAACTTTTCTCTGTCCATGATATTCTATCTTATCTCTGTCCATGATATTCTAAGTAACTTTTCTCTGTCCATGATATTCTAAGTACCTTTTCTCTGTCCATGATATTCTATCTTATCTCTGTCCATGATATTCTAAGTAACTTTTCTCTGTCCATGATATTCTAAGTACCTTTTCTCTGTCCATGATATTCTAAGTAACTTTTCTCTGTCCATGATATTCTAAGTAACTTTTCTCTGTCCATGATATTCTAAGTACCTTTTCTCTGTCCATGATATTCTAAGTATCTTTTCTCTGTCCATGATATTCTATCTTATCTCTGTCCATGTTATTCTAAGTAACTTTTATCTGTCCATGATATTCTAAGTAACTTTTCTCTGTCCATGATATTCTATCTTATCTCTGTCCATGATATTCTAAGTAACTTTTCTCTGTCCATGATATTCTAAGTACTCTTTCTCTGTCCATGATATTCTATCTTATCTCTGTCCATGTTATTCTAAGTAACTTTTCTCTGTCCATGATATTCTAAGTAACTTTTCTCTGTCCATGATATTTTAAGTAACTTTTCTCTGTCCATGATATTCTAAGTAGCGTTTCCCTGTCCATGATATTCTAATATCTTTTCTCTGTCCATGATATTCTAAGTATCCTTTCTCTGTCCATGATATTCTAATATCTTTTCTCTGTCCATGATATTCTAATATCTTTTCTCTGTCCATGATATTCTAAGTAACTTTTCTCTGTCCATGATATTCTAAGTAACTTTTCTGTGTCCATGATATTCTATCTTTTCTCTGTCCACGATATTCTAAGTAACATTTCTTTGTCCATGATATTCTAATATCTTTTCTCTGTCCATGATATTCTAATATCTTTTCTCTGTCCATGATATTCTAATATCTTTTCTCTGTCCATGATATTCTAATATCTTTTCTCTGTCCATGATATTCTAAGTAAATTTTCTCTGTCCATGATATTCTAATATCTTTTCCCTGTCCATGATATTCTAAGTACATTTTCTCTGTCCATGATATTCTAAGTAACTTTTCTCTGTCCATGATATTCTAATATCTTTTCTCTGTCCATGATATTCTAAGTAACTTTTCTCTGTCCATGATATTCTAATATCTTTTCTCTGTCCATGATATTCTAAGTAACTTTTCTCTGTCCATGATATTCTAATATCTTTTCTCTATCCATGATATTCTAAGTAACTTTTCTCTGTCATGACATTCTAAGTATTTAAACATATATGCAGAAAATGATGACATGTTTGCAGTCAGACTTTCAAGTAACTGGACTAATCTGTTGTGTAGTTTTGGATGTTATTTACTAATATGTGATCGAGATAGGTTGGTCAATGCCAGCGCTGCTCCAATCTCCTTCCAATACATCTCTTCATTGCTGCGTCTGAAAGATAACATCGATATAAGAGAAGACTGTAGTAAAACTATGTAGCAATGATATAAGAGAAGACTACAGTAAAACTATGTAGCAATAGTGTCGATATAGAGAGACTGTAAAACTATATAGCAATGATATAAGAGAAGACTGTAGTAAAACTATATAGCAATGATATAAGAGAAGACTGTAGTAAAACTATGTAGCAATGATATCAGAGAAGACTACAGTAAAACTATGTAGCAATGATATAAGAGAAGACTGTAGTAAAACTATGTAGCAATGATATAAGAGAAGACTGTAGTAAAACTATGTAGCAATGGTGTCGATATCAGAGAAGACTACAGTAAAACTATGTAGCAATGGTGTCGATATCAGAGAAAACTACAGTAAAACTATGTAGCAATGATATAAGAGAAGACTGTAGTAAAACTATATAGCAATGGTGTCGATATAAGAGAAGACTGTAGTAAAACTATATAGCAATGGTGTCGATATCAGAGAAGACTGTAGTAAAACTATGTAACGCCCGTCTGCCCAGCGTATTCGTATCGCGTTGGACGACGGGTGACAAGCTCCTGTGAGTGCGATTCAATACCGCGGGCCGGCAGAAAAGTCACAGGTTCTTCAGATTGATGGTGTTTGTGGGCCCGTACCGAAGGGTTACATTGTCCATGGCACCGAGCCGAAGAGCTGAAAGCTGAAGTGCTTCTGGATCGAAAAAAAAAAATATGAAACACTCTATGAGGATGTTCAGAATACCAGCTCTATTCATTGACTGACTCCCTGATATAGCAGCAGAGCCAGCCATCCTGTCTGCTCTCTCATTTCCATCGACACCCATGTGGCCTGAAATGAATCATCTTTATGTGATGCTCGTCCATCACGGGTGATGATGACCACACAAATTTTCATCCAAGGGAATGTAGTTGCGCTATGTTTGTCTGTGTGTGTAGATGACTAGTGAGCCTGATACGGGCTTGAAATGTTCGTGTACAATGTGGGCAAGGTATACTTGCACTTGTGGGAAGTTTTACTGCCTTTCTGTTTTGACGTCTTTGCTCCATCCGTGCTGTTCTACCTGCCTCGCAGGCCGAGGAACCGTGTCGACGAAGTGTGCGCCAGACTTGAGCAGCATTCTCCCAGCTGTTGACATCTATGCCTAAAGATTTCATCGAGTTCTTGAGTGTATCTTTGAATCGCTTTTTCTGCCCCCATCCCGTGAGCGTTTACCACTTTGCAGCTCACCATAAAAGAGTCGTTTTGGTATTCTACAATCTGACATTTCATGTGGCCCCATGTCCTGCCCATCATGTTTTCCTAAGGCATACTGTGTGAAAGGGGTTTAGCTTCCTTGCGTGTCTCTGATATACAGTCCAAGTTTCGCATCTTTATGTATAAGAGAGGTCTGTGGCATAGAGTTTAGGTGTTCGTATCTCGTGCCAAAGGTACCAGGACGTTTCCTTCGTGAAGCCATCTAGATATTTTTCCAGAGATCCCTGATCTTATTGTAGGTGAGATCAAGTTCCTAGTCCTTTCAGAGACGGACGATAAAACGTAGGTCTCGTGTTCAATTTGAGCAGGTGAAAGAACCCTTGGCTTTTCAAACTCGAGAAAAGCAGGCTGGAAAGCCGCTGCCAGGGTAAAATTTATTAGAAAATATTAAAAATAGAATTCCTACAAAAATATCTTCACCATCTTCAACATTACATCAGGGACCCTCGCAGGGTACATCTGCTACGGAGTTCGTGCACTGCAGCTGAGATCTTCCTGTGTAAGAAAGAGATCGGAGCACACATGGTTACTCACCGAAGTGCAATGATGACGGTCCTATCAAATCAATCATTCAATCTTTATCTAGCAATCTTTATCTAGCAATCTTTATCTAGCAATCTTTATCTAGCAATCTTTATCTAGCTTATATGTAGCAACTGCCCGCGTACCCAACGTGTTCGTAGCGCGTTGGACTACGGGTGACTAGTACTCTGTAAGTGCGGGTTCAACTCCGCGAACTGGCAGAAAAGCTCCAGGTTCTCCAGATTTACGGTGTTCGTGGCACCGAGCCGAAGGGTTACGATGTCCATGACACCGAGCCGAAGAGCTTCCAGCTCACGTTCTTCTGGATCGAGGGAAAAAAAAAAAAAATTTGTAGCAACTCTGATATTCAGAGACGTTTACATCATTATTAAAATAGTGGTGGAGGGTACCGCAAGGGAAGCAAAGAATAGTACCACTACGACCTACTAGGCATGTCGTAAGAGCCGACTGATGTAGGACCCAGTGAAGCTACCGTTGTAAATAAAAAGCATCGCAGAGATCGCCTACCTAAGGCGCATAACTGGCACAACGTACAATCGCTGTTAGACTTGGATCACATAGAAATTACACAGAGTAGTTAACAAGTGGTCGATATGGAGCGCTCGCAGAAGAAGATGAACATATAGAAAACTTACTTACTTACTTACTTAAACCCGTCATGCCTAGTGACACATGGGGCTTCAGAAAGGACTTTCCATGCTCTCCTGTCCTGTGCAACCTTCAGCGCAGAGCCCCGCGTCAGAGATGCGGTGTCCAGTTCCTCTTCCATCATGCGCCTCCATGTTGTCCGTGGTCTGCCTTTCTTCTCTTTCCCTCTGGTGTCCAAGTAAGGGCTATCCTTGCAGGCATTTCTTGTCTCATTCTCATAACATGTCCGAGCCATTTCCATCTTCTCTTTTGAGTATGTCATTCATTGCCTCTTGTCTTGTGTCTTGGAGTAGTTGGTTATTGGATATTTTTACTGGCCAAAAGATTCCCAAGATTCTGCGAAGACAAGAGTGGTGGAAAACTGACAGCCTGCTAGTATCTCCTTTGGTCATCCTCCAACACTCCGATCCGTAGAGCAAAACTGGCAAAACAATGCTTTTATATAGAAAACAAATAGTGGTAAACAATTTCTTGAAAACAACTTACGTTGTATTGTTGTTATCTGTTGCCCGTCTTCTGATTGCAACTGTTTCAAACTCCTCAGAGAACTCTGTAAACATAATAGAGGTAACATACATCAGTAAGCTGTCGATACAAATCAAAAGGCCGTCAACGCAAAAGGTGGACCTTAGAAATAACAGAGACCGTGAAAAACATGGTGTGGCCGAATTAATTTTTGGTCACATTTTTCAGTTTGAAAAATATATAAACTTCAATTATCAAATTTTACCAAACGCTCGATAGAACTACAATTTAGAAATAGAAAACTTTGTTGTATGTTTTAAAAAAGCTCACAATTCTTCTTCTTCTTTTTTTGTCGTCACACTATTACCGGGTTGTTGCCCAGTGTCGTCACACTGCTACCGTGTTGTTGCCCAGTGTCGTCACACTGCTACCGTGTTGTTGCCCAGTGTCGTAGTTTTCTGTTTTTGTTTCTGTTCTGGTAGCTTGGGTGATTGTTATTTGTGTTCTTTCACAGGATTCTGCTACGCCATCTAACCATCTTTTCCGTGGTCTTCTCTTGCCTTCTTTCCTGATGTTCTGTTGTAGAAGACTCTGTATACTGTGGAGTTTGGATGCATTCTTATTAAGTGGCCAAACCACTTCATTCTATGTTTCTCAATATAATTCAAGCAAGGTTCTGTGCCAACTTTCTTTCTTATGCTGATGTTGGTGACTCTGTCTTTTCTGGTGTTGTTGGTAACTTTTCGCAGGCAACGCATTTTCACATGTAGTTATTTTTTGTGACTGCGCTTTGCTAATTGTCCATGTTTGGTTCTAGTAACATAAAGTAGGTATGAAATATTATTGATCATCTGTTGCTTAGCTGCCTGTGAAATTATTGGGTGCCTTAACAATGGGGCTAGCTGGTAGGTTACAGCATTTCTTTTGCACTCTTAGCCTCTATCTCTCTATCTAGTGTCGGATATTGGATACAAATGTGATTTAGCACTAATTTTACATGAAACCTTCTTGTCGAAGTGTGTGACAGTTGGATTATTTTAATAGACATTCTTGACGGACCCTACGGCAGTTGGTACGGAGTGAGTTAATTAGTATTAATGATTTTTACCCGGGTAGCGGCTGCCCAAAATACTCGTATCCATTTTCAACTGCAAATGGTTATTTTATGTCTGAACTTGAACACGGCAGTGGCGACTCGTCATTAAGGCCATTGGGGCCGGGTCCCACCAAAACTAAAGTGTAACGTGTACTTATTACTTTATATATTAAAATATAACCTAACCCAAAACCATGATTTTTCCAAAATTTGTCTGGCTGCACCAACAAAAATGACACGAGCCGCACTGAACATGGCCCAATGTTTTATCGTTTCGTCTCCAATAACACTAGGAATTCGATCTCAACTACATTTTGATTAGGCATCAATGAAAAATAGCTAAGTTACTTCACACGGGACGCGAACTGAGTACTTTTCAAGCGGGAGGCTAACACTGTATCTGAGCACCATATATACCATTTTAATAGCGTATACAGAAGAATAAGAATGAGAAAATTGACGTATTTTGGACATGTAGAGAGACACGAAGGGCTGGAGAAGACCATCATCATGGAAGGAGGCATACCGGCAAAGAGAAGAAGAAGAAGACCATGGAGAAGATGAATTCAGGATGTAACTGATGATTTGAACATGACGGCTGCAGAGGTGGGACATCTGACCTATGAGAGAGAGAAATTCTGAAGGACTGTTGGGGTGGCAAAGTTCTGCTCAGGACAGGATATTTGAAAATGATAATGATTGGCTCTATGAAGGCTCCCACACTTTGACCGAGAACAAGTGGTCAATTCACTTTGATCTTAGCCTAAAGACCGAAACTAAAATATATTTGTGATCGATTGCTTCTCCTTGATGACAAATCACTGAGAAGGAAGAGCGAGAGAGAGAGAGTGAGGGAGAGGTGGGAGAGAGAGAGAAAGAGAGAGTGAGAGAGAGAGTGTGGGAGAGAGGGATGGGAGAGAGAAAGAGAGAGTGAGAGAGAGTGTGGGAGAGAGAGAGAGAAAGAGAGAGTGAGAGAGAGAGTGTGGGAGAGAGGGATGAGAGAAAGAGAGAGAGAGAGAGGGAGAGAGAGAGAGAGAGAGAGAGAGAGGAGAGAGAGGAGAAGAAGAGAGAGTGAGAGAGAGTGGGAGAGGATGAGAGAGAAAGAGAGTGAGAGATGTGGGAGAGAGGGATGGAGAGAGAGAAGAGAGAGAGGTGGGAGAGAGGAGAGAGAGAAGAGAGAGTGAGAGAGAGAGAGATGGGAGAGAGGATGGGAGAGAGAAAGAGAGAGGAGAGAGAGAGTGTGGAGAGAGAGGGATGAGGAGAAGAGAGAGAGAGAGGTGGAGAGAGGGATGGGAGAGAGAAAGAGAGAGAAAGAGAGAGGGAGGAGAGGAAAGAGAGAGTGAGAGAGAGAGGAGAGAAGAGAGAGAAAGAGATGGGAGAGAGAGAGAGAGAGAGAGAGAGAGAGAAGAGGATGAGAGAAAGAGAGAGATGAGAGAGAGAGTAGGGAGAGAGAAAGAGAGAGAGAGAGGTGGGAGAGAGGGATGGGAAGAGAGAGAGAGAGAGAGAGGGGAGAGAGGATGGGAGAGAGTGAGAAGAGAGAGAGGAGAGAGAGGATGAGAGTGTGAGAGAGAGAGAAGGGGGAGGAGAGAGAATAATGCAAGTAATAACTAAAACTACTTCTTCGAACGTTCCATGTAAACTTTTTCCCCGATCCAGAAGCATTTGAGCTTTCAGCCTTCAGGTCGGTGCCATGAACATCGTAACCCTTCAGTTCGGTGCCATGGACATCGTAACCCTTCGGTCGGTGCCATGGACATCGTAACCTTCGGTTCGGTGCCATGGACATCGTAACCCTTCGGTTCGGTGCCAGAAACATCGTAAATCTGGGGAACCTGTTTCTTTTCTGCTAGTCCACGGAATTGAACCCGCATTCACAGAGGGCTAGTCACCCGTAGTTCAACGCGCTACAAACACGCTGGGCAGGCGGGCATGTAGACCACTTGTTAACCAAACTTTGTGATTTGTATGTGATCCAAGCCTAAGAGCGATTGTACGTTGTCCCAGTTATGCGCCTACAAGTAGACCAGCATATCCGAATTCTGCGATGTTTTTTATTTATTAGGATAGTTTCCTAGGACACATAGCTCAGTCGCCTCTTACAATATGCATTGCAGGTCGTAGTGTTACTATTCTTTGCTCCCCTTGCGAGCCTAGGCAATACACAAGAGATGACTAAAACAACACAGTAAGTTTTATTTCGTGGTAAACAAGCTGCCGTCAGCATGTATGAATAAATGAAGCCGTCAGCATTTTCTCCATCAGCTGTTTTTGGCATCATATGAACCAGCGCTAAATATAGACACGAATCGTACGAAAAATCAATAACAGAATAACAAGTACAGGGGACAAAATCATGAACTATTTAGTGAGGGATTTCCCTTATTGGGATTGTAGAAGTGTTTACTGCTGACATCGGCCATTATTGATCTGATGCTGGGGACAAATTGGGTCAACTTTTAGTTCCGTATCATGAGCTATGCTGACGTAAACTGTAGATCCTGGCGAGCAGTTGATGTATATTTGATGGAAAGATCTATATCAGTCCTGCCCAACGTTTTTTTATTTATTGAAGTGCATCTGACTTATGGTGGGATGCAGTGGCGGCTCGTCATTAGGGGTAAGTGAGGCCGTGCCCCACCAAAAATAATGGGTAACACGTATTTGTTTTATGAATTAAAATATAACCTAACCCAAAATCATGTTTTTTCCCGCAAATTTTTGTCTGGCCCCACCAACAAAAATGATCACGAGCCGCCACTGGTGGGATGAGTTAGTGTAATGCATAATCGTTCGACTTGGACACAAGAGGGTTTTAGGTTCAATTCCACACTCGAGGTTCCACACATGATGAAAGGAATTGGACTTTCTATCTCCTGCAATTCGCCCGTGTGTTGCCAGGACCTGCAAAGGAAGTAAAGAATAGTACCACTGCGACTTACAAGGTATGTCGTAAGAGGCGACTGAGGTAGAAGCCTAGCCCTTTAGCTGCTAAGGATGTGTATAGACGTTTTTCCCATTCACTGCTAAAGACGCATTAACACGTCTGTTATTATCTCTCCTCTTTGGGCTAAAGACGTGTTAACACGTTATACATTTCTACTGTCACTGTTATAGACGTACATTCACGTTTGTGACCTAGAAACAAAGAGTAGCTATTTTTAGCTTCGTCTTCGGAAAGTATGTAGCAGCGAAAGCGCTAATGAAGCAACCCTAGTAAACAAAAAGCATCCCAGAAATCGGATTTGCTGGTATACTTGTACGCGCATAACCTTTCACAACGTACACTCGCTCTTAGGCTCAGATCATATACAAATCACACAGAGTGGGTTAACAAGCGGTCGATATGGAACGTTCGAAGAGAAAGTAGAAAAAAGAAGATTTGCAACTAAAGTTAAAGTTAATTTGTATATCCTTTACAGGACTTTGCGAATCAACTCCAGCTTTTTAACGATTTTTGTGATTTTTCTAGGCATTATTACGTTCAGTAGTTTGCCATTGCTTTCTGAACGGTGGTGCCATCGTCCTTTGGGGTCTATGTGGCTAAGTGGTTAAGCCCTTTGCCTTGTGAGTTGAAGGTCGTAGGTTCGAGTCCAGACAGCGCCATTCTTTTCACGAGTGCATTTTTTTCCAGAGACCCCTAGGATTGTTGCTGGAGCTACGGAGTTCGTGCTTGTGCAATACTCTCGGCAGGTGGCGTGCCATTTCTGCGGAGAGGGACTGAGCCATATGGGGTAAAACCTGGTGCAATGAAGTCAATCCTCGGCTTTTAAACCCTTTTTTTTAACTTTTGTAAAATCCACGCGAAACAATTTGCAACCAAATTGTCCACAGCGTGATTCGAACTCAGAACGTCGGGGTTAATAGACCGAGTCACTTTCCCCTAAGACACAGACGCCACCCAGAGAAACATCCTAGTAAATAAAAAGCATAGGAGAAATCGGATGTGCTGGCCTACTTGTAGGCGCATAACCTTTCACAACGTACACTCGCTCTTAGCTTCAGATCATATACAAATCCCACAGAGTGATTAACAAGTGATCGATATGGAGCGTGCAAAGAAGTAAAAGAAAGAAGATCTCCTGCAACTAGGATCTAGAAATGGGAAGTGAAGCGAGTTCATACAGTAAGATCTGAAAAAACTTCGTAAAATGTGATTCCTTTATTATCTGACTATTGCCCGTGGAGGCGTGAGCGCTGCGAAGCGATGGTAATAATGATCAAAATAAAAATGTAATGCTAGTAATCGCCCGAGTGGTTACCGGGCTCAAAATAGGGGTGTAAAGAATAAAACCACTGTTACCTGCCACTCATGTCGCAAGAGGCGACTAAGGAGGTTTGGAATAGGGCTAGCTACCCCACCCTGTAAAAATCACTAGATAGCTACAGAGATAGCAACCAGGAATATTCATAACTTGCCACCCAAGGAAAGATCACGCAAGGAGGGACTCATGGCAAGAAGATGGGGAAAGATCTGGAAAAGATCGTCTCTGATAGGTGGGATTGGAAGGCCTTGGTTGTTGACCTACGCCTCACTAAGGTCAAAGGTCAAAGGGTAAAGAAGAGAAAGAAGAATGCTAGTCGTATATATAATAATAATAATTGTTCTCGTACCGTTATACGTTACATAGGGCCTGCAAGTCATTTCTCCATACCGCTCTATCCTGGGCAACTCGCTCAATCTCTTCCGTGGAACTGAGACCGATATTTCTTGCCTCTCTCAGCAAAGTTCGTTTCAGGGTCTCCCTATGTCGTCCTCTCTTTCTTGAACTCTCTACATCCCACTTCAGTGCCTGCTTTGATATTCGTTGATTATTTCTTCTCAATGTGTGTCCAACATATCTCCATCTTCTCCTTCTTATAACAGTTGTTACTAATGGTTGACCAGATATTGCTTTGATTTCATCACTTCTGAATTCGACCCACTTTAGTGGGATGTAAAGAGTTCAATGTTTGATGGCCTGACATCATGGTTCGACACAAGATCGACGTCAGAACTGATTACATGCACCAAGCAGAGAGATGGGAGAACCATGATCGCCTACGCGGGCAGGCATGGCACTTGATTGAAAGGGTTCAAGAAAGAGAAGACGCCCTAGGGAGACCCTGAAACGAGCTTTGCTGAGAGATGCAAGAATAACAGACTTAATTAGATGGAAGAAATCGAGAGGTTTGACCTGGACAGAGAGGTATGGAGAAATTACTTGCAGGCCTTATGTAATGTACAGGGTGTTCAACTTAAAAGCAGCCTGTGAATGGAGCTAATCTGGTATATATGTATGGAAATGAGAAGGTTCAGTTATGACGTAGATTAGGTCAAGGTTGTGTGATGGTGTGTAATTGTAAGGGGCGATTAACAAATGTGACGTAGGACAAGCTAGTCAGAACCGGTTTAAATAGTAAATAGACGAGATGCAATGCGTACCTGGCAAATTTCTATTTATCACTGGGGCTGCTTTTAAGTTGAACACCCTGTATAACGGCAGGAGAGGAATATATATATTATATATGTCCTTATTAGGACAAACACAGATCAAGACAAAATGTCCTTATTAGGACAAACACAGATCAAGACACAATAACACACAATTCACACCAGGACAAGTCCCAGGCCACATGGCCACACCAAGAAAAAAGCCAATACGCCCTGATATAACCTAAAAGACATATGTCTTAGGTTGAAAGGCGCCTCGCCACATAGAGGCTTAACCCACCACCTAACAAACAAACAAACAATAGTAACATAAATAGGGTCTCCACCAGTGGCGGCTCGTCATTGAGGCCAGTGGGCAGAGCCCTACCACAAATAATGTGTAACATGTATTTAGTATTTTTATAAATTAAAATATAACAACCCAAAACCATGATTTTTCCAAAACTTCTGTCTGGCCCACCAACAAAATGGTCACGAGTGCTACTGGTCTCCACTAAGGAGACCCTGAAACTACAATTGTTAGCGCTGATAGCATAATGTGGGGAGAAGGACTGTGTTGAACATTGCTCTTTTTGTGTTTATTTTGACATGTTTGAATTTGTGAGCAGTAAATGGGAAGTAAGACAAGAGACCAACCCGTGCCAAAAGAAGAAAAAGAAGAATATAGGTGTAGATGGACAGATCGATAATTAGATAGATCAGTAAATAAAATGATGATGCTTAAATGACAGACATGGGTGGACAGACAAACATCAAACAGACGGATGGACGAACGGCAAAGCTGACAGACAAACAGACAGAGAAACGGAAGGAAGGATGGCGGACGGGCGGACAGACATACAGACCGACATACATATAGACAGACAGACCGACCGACCAACCCACCCACCGACCGACTGACAGACAGACAGACAGACAGACGGGACAGATAGATAGACAGACAGACAGACAGACAGATACCACCTACCATCAAATGAATCGTGGTGCGTCTCGTGAGAAGGTGAACTCACTGATGACGTGGACAGGTACTCAAAGTCGTGTGACCCAGTTGATGATGACAGATGTCTGTGACGGGCCCGTGACGTCATTAAGTCATCGTCTGGCATGAGAGTCTGTTGTGAGGCATCCTGCAGGTATCGCTGGTGTGATTTAGATTTTGTACATAATTGCTGACGTGACAAATACGATACGAACAATTAGTAGCGATAGGTGCAATAGGTAAGTAGCCAGGTAGTTATACAGGTAGGTAGCCAGATATTCATACAGATAGATAGCTAGTACAGGTAAGTAGCTAGGTACTTGTACAGGTAGATGGCTAGGTATGTATATAGGTAGGTAGATAAATATACAGTTATGTAGCTAGGTATTTGTACAGGTACATAGCTAGGTATTTGTAAAGGTAAGTAGGTAAATATACAGGTATGTAGATAGGTATATGTACAGGTAGGTAGATAAATATACAGGTATGTAGATAGGTATATGTACAGGTAGATAAATAAATATACAGGTATGTAGCTAGGTATTTGTACAGGTAGGTAGATAAATATACAGGTATGTAGATAGGTATATGTACAGGTAGATAGATAAATATACAGGTATGTAGCTAGGTATTTGTACAGGTAGGTAGATAAATATACAGGTATGTAGCTAGGTATATGTACAGGTAGGTAGATAAATATACAGGTATGTAGCTAGATATATGTAAAGGTATGTAGATAAATATACAGGTATGTAGCTAGGTATTTGTACAGGTAGGTAGATAAATATACAGGTATGTAGATAGGTATGTGTACAGGTAGATAGATAAATATACAGGTATGTAGCTAGGTATTTGTACAGGTAGGTAGATAAATATACAGGTATGTAGCTAGGTATAAGTACAGGTAGGTAGATAAATATACAGGTATGTAGCTAGATGTATGTAAAGGTATGTAGATAAATATACAGGTATGTAGCTAGGTATTTGTACAGGTAGGTAGATAAATAAAAGGTAGATAACTAGCTATTTGTTCAGATAGGTAGATAGATAAATATACAGGTCCGTAGCTAGATATTTATTCAGGTATGTAGCTAGGTATTTACACAGGTAGGTAGCTAGATATTTGGACAGATAGATAGGTATATAGACAAACAGGTAGGCAGGTATTAATACAAAGAGGTAGGTATATTGGAAAGCAAGTATTAATACGGGTAGGTACGTATTTAAACAAACAGATAGGATATATCATCATCATCATCAGGTGCCGTCTCCACATCGAAGGTTGGCTGCAATGAATCTCCAGCATCCTCTGTCTTTCACCTTGGTGTTGCACACTGCCAGACTGTAACCTGTCCATTTCTTAAAGTTTCCTCCCACTTATCTCTTGGTCTTCCTCTTGCTCTTCCCCTCAACTTTCCCCTCTAGTAAATGTTTTATCATGGTGTCATGTCTTTTATGTGCCCAAAATACTTTACTTGTCTGAATTTTATTTCTTTTAATAATTGTTTCTTCATGCCTAGTTTTCCTAAAACTTGTTTATTTGTCTGTTTTTCTGTCCATGAAACTCTGCCTATTCTTCTATAAATTCACATCTCAAATGCATCAATTCTGTCTTCTAACTGCTTGTTCATTGTCCATGTTTCGAGGTATATATACAGATTCAAATGTTTAGATAAACGGGTATTTACACAGATAGAAGATAAGCATTTAAAATAATTCAACAGGTAACAATATTTTGATAGACAGGTAGATAAATATACAAAATTAATACAGGTAGATATGTTAAATCATGGCCAACTTTAAATTAGACCTGATAGCTCAGTCAGGATATCGGAAATTCCCGTTTGATAGAACACTGCAATCTTTATTTATATTTTACACACTTCTATACGCCCATGGTTATTTAGTGATAAAAATTATTAATAATAGTGATATTCCTTAGCGTTAAATTAAATTTGAGACATACTATAACCTTGTTCTTGCGTGTCTAGAGATTTGAAGTGCATTGACTTCATAACCTAACGTCTGAAAAAGTTATGGGAATTTTTATTTTTTATTTTATTTTCTAGACAGGTAGAAAGATAGGTATACATGTAAAAAAAAAGGTAGGTTGAGAGGTATAACGGTAAGTAGACAGGTATAGTGGTAGGTAGACAGGTATAAAGGTAGGCAGACAGGTATAAAGTTAGGTAGGCATGTATTAAGGTAGGCAGAGAGGTATAAAGGTAGGTAGATTGTATGAAGGTAGGTAAACATGTATAACGGTAAGTAGACATGTATAAATGTAGGTAGATATGTATAAATGTAGGCAAACAGGTTAAAATGTATTCAGACAGGTATAAATGTATTCAGACAGGTATAAAGTTAGGTATACAGGAATTAAGATAGGTAGACATGTATAAGGGTAGTTAGACATGCATAAAGGTATGTATACAGGTATGAAAGTAGGTAGATAGGTATAAATGTAAGAAGACAGGTTAAAAGGTATTAAGACATGTATATAGGTATTCAGACAGGTATACAGTTAGGTAGACAGGTATAAAAGTATTCAGACAGGTATAAAGGTAGGTAGACAGGTATAAAGGTAGGTAGATTCTCTTCTCACCTGGAGGATGGAATGTTTATACTTGTGATAACATCCCTGGTGGTCATCTAAAGCGTGACTGCAGCGTGTGGTACCTGTCAGCGAAGGCATTGTGGATTGAACAGCAGTTTGGGGTGTCTGAAAGGTGTCACTAGAAGATGACGTCAGCGTAGGGGCGGGAGATGGAGTGTTTGATTGACAGATGATTGACTCGCTGTGAATGTTTGTCTCTTTGTGGATATTCTCTGTTATAAAAAATGCATGTATGATTTGAAACGTACGTTAGTTTGTAAACAGGTAGGCAGATAGGTAGGTAGACAGATAGGTAGGTAGATAGGTAGGCACATATATAGGTAGATAGACAGGTAGGCATATATGCAGGTAGAGAGGTAGGTAGATAGGTAGGAAGATAGGTAGGTAGACAGGTAGGCAGATAGGTAGGTAGACAGGTAGGCAGATAGGTAGATAGACAGGTAAGCAGATATGTAAGTAGACAGGTAGGCATATATGTAGGTAGAGAGGTAGGTAGATAGGTAGGTAGATGGGTAGGTAGACAGATATGCAGGTAGATAGCTAGGTAGACAGGTAGGCGGATAGGTAGGTAGACAGGTAGGCAGATAGGTAGGTAGACAGGTAGGCAGATAGGTAGGTAGGTAAATATGTAGGTAGGCAGATAGGTAGGTAGACAGGTAGGTAGATATTTAGGTAGGCAGGTAGGTAGGCAGGTAAGAAGACATGTAGGTAGACAGCTAGGGAGACGATAAGGTAGGCAGGTAGGTAGACAGGTCGGTTGACATGTAGGTAGATCCTCCCCCTACTCCCAAATATCATCCCCCAGCTCTCTTCTCCAGGTCAGTTTAGGCCTTCCGCTACTCCTCTTTCCCTGCTAATTTCAAAACAGTGCCTGTCTTGCAATCTATCAATATATATATATATATGTCTTAAAAACAAGCATATATGTTGGACAAGTACACAGCTTTGTTAATTATTTTCATACATAATAAATACATACAAAATATTATTCACAACATTTTGTATATATTTCCCTCGCCATCTGCTTCGGGACACTGATCACCTATGAGTCTGTCCGGAATGAATTTATATAAGTTATTCAGCATTGACAAAAAGAGAGATAGCCCTAGGGAAAACCTGAAAAGAACTTTGCTGACAGAGGCATTGCCGCCTGTGTGGTGCCGGGCTCGCGAGGGAAGCAAAGAATAGTGCCACTGCGACCTACAAGGCATGTCGTAAGAGGCGACAGAGGTGGGGCCTCAGGCAAGCTACCCTTGTAAATAAAAAACGTCACAAAAATCGGATTTCTGGCCTACTTCTAGGTGCATAACTGGCACAGCGTAAATCGCTCTTATGCTCAGATCACATACAGATCCCCCAGAGTGGTTAACAAGCGAACGATATCGATATGGAGCGCTTGAAGAAGAAGAAGAAGAAGAAGCCGACATAGGCAAGAAATATCGGGCTCAATTCCATGGAAGAGATTGAGCGAGTTGCCCAGGACGGAGCAGCATGGTGACTCAATGAGTATGCTCAAGAAGATTGAAAGAGGATGGGCTAGGAGACATTGGATGGAGCCGCTGGGGAAGTCTAAGCTGACAAAAATCAGTTTTATTTTTGTGTCAAGGCATGCAAGTGTAAGGGGAATGAACGTGCGGATAGGCTTGCGGGTTGGCTGCTGTACAAAGCGGGCGAGCAATGGACCAGGCTGATATTATACATTCCCTAAAGGAGAGGATGTGTACATGATTTATGTAATAGTGGTGAATCTACAACACTAACCAGACTGCAAGAACTCCAAGTCAAATGTGATGTAGCTAGACAAGAACGCTATGCTGGTAGCCACAGAAGAATAGTAAACCAACACAGAACCGGTGTTGTTAGTCGCCACATGCTGAGGAAAATACTGATGGGGGGATCGGAGAACGTATGGACTAATTGGTTTGACGTGCAGTGATCATGATCAGACGACTAAACAAACAAACATATATATTCAATATTGTATACACGTGACTTTTAACTCACCACAGTCATCAACATCATCAGAGTCCCAGGTGTCATCCTCTGATGACGGACAACTGAAAAGTTCAGCATTACCCTCTGCAAACTGGTTATACGCTTTGATCCGTTTTGCCCACGATACATCATCGCCCTGGACTGTATTCTTCAGACGCCTTCGAGCATTAGCGAACCAGTTACTCACCTGTAGATCAAATATTGTCAACAATCTTTACTTTGTAGTTACATACACTTTCATTCTGTATTGTGTGCTACCTCCGGACCCAGTTATATTGCAAAACGTACTGTATGTAGGTGTTAATGTCTTAGCGGTAGCAAGCTCGAGTACAACCCAAGAGTAGCTAGTTCAAACTCCGCGTCGGGCGGTTTAGAAGCAAATTTGCTCCGTGGATTTTTACGAACGGTAAAATTGTCCTACCGTTCAGAAAGCAGTGGGAAACTTCTAAACGTATACGTGGCACCTAGAAAATCACCGACTCGTTTACTGGGGTTGATGGTAACGTCTTGTAACGGATATGCCAGATTTTATTCATGCTGAATTGACCGGAATACTGTCTGTGCGACACCTTAAAAAATATCACTGGCCTGTGTATCAGCTCAACAGTACGAATGGGTTAAATATAAGCACCCGCACTAGCACAATAATTACTATTACCACTATCATCACTATCATCACTATCATCACTATCATCACTATCATCACTATTATCACTATCATCACAGTTATCACAGGCAATATTAAACAACTTTGGCTGAAATCGGATGCACATGTCCTAAACGTGAGAAGTCTATGCGTTTAGGGACCTACAAACCAATGTGCAACGTATACACGTTCTTGGCAAAGATGAAGCAGATAAGAGTGATTAAAATTGGTCGTAAAGAACGAACGCAAAGAAGAAAAGAACATTTTTCTACAAACTGGTTAACCCTAACATTCTTTTCTTCCCTTTCAGCTCCCAACGGAGCACAGGTCTCCAACAAACATCTTCCGACATTTCATCTCTCGTGCCATCTCTTCCACTTCTTTCCCCGTCTTATCTATCCCTTTAAAACCAATCTCCAGCTGTCTTCTAATATATATTTATATAAATTCCCCTACTCCTTTTTCCCCTGTGGGTTCCAAAACAATGCCTGTAAATTGACATTAGTGATTAATATAATATATCAATTCCAAGAAATGAAAGTGGACGAACCTGGGTCAAGGTCATATGACTATTCTGTACCAAATCGACTTTCTCAATTTTGGTTGGATAGGGTTCCACGATGTTTGTACAGCCACTGTTTGAGAGGCCTTGTCATCACTTGGAGAGTTTGTCGTTTGTGACGAGTTTTTCTGGTAAGAATTTTCTGAAACAAAAAAGAAAAAATTGCTACAAGTAAAGAAATGACACAATAATATTTCGTCACAAAAAAAAGATGAACTATGCAAAAATGTTGCGAGTAATATTATGTATATATTTATTGAGACTAACGCCCGCCTGCCCAGCGTGTTCGTAGCGCGTTGGTCTGCGGGTGACTAGCCCTCTGTGAGTGCGGGTTCAATTCCGCGGGCTGGCAGAAAAGCCACAGGTTCCCCAGATTCACGGTGTTGGTGGCACGGAACCGAAAGGTTACGATGTCCATGATACCGAGCCAAAGAGCTGAAAAGTTCAAGTGCTTCTAGATCGGATTAAAAAAAAAAAATTGAGACCAACAGACAGATTATAAATGCAATCTTCATACCAACCAGTGGCGGCACGTGGTTAATTTGTTGGTAGGGCCAGATAAAACTTTTACAGACAAAATCATGGTTTTGGGTTAGTTTATATTTTAGTATTAATGTTAAGGTGTTGAATGATATCACGACACAGAGACAGCTTATCATCAATATAAGAAAGAGGCAGTCATCATTTTTCGGGCATGTGATAAGAAGGGGAGGCTTAGAACACATTGTGGAAACCGGTAAATCGAGGGGAGACGAGACAGAAGAAGCCAGAGAGAGAAAGTCTTGGACAGCCTGACTTGATGGCAGGGAAGAACGTCACGATCTGAGATGATAGCAAACACCAGGAACAGAGATTTGTAGAGATCCCTGATCACCTACGCCAGCCGGTACGGCACCTGATGATGATGATATAATTGTTACGTATGAGGCATTTATTATATAGAATACTCAGAGAATGCATAATCCCAGAGGCAACGTATAGATGTGAAGCATGGACATTTAACAAGGCAGTTCAAAAACATATGTGTTATTGAATATAAGTGTCACAGAAGAGTCCTTCGTATATCTTGGACAGAGAAGAGAACAAATAGATCTATCCAGAAAGAACTCAAAATCAAAGAAAACTGGCTGATGCTTCAAATAAGAAAGAGAAAATTGAAGTATTTTGGACATATAAAGAGACAAGAAGGGTTAGAGAAGACCATTATGGAAGGAGGCATCGCAGCAAAGAGGAGAAAAGGAAGACCACGGAGAAGATGGATTCAGGGTGTATCTGATGGTTTGGGCATACGGATGCAAAGGCGGTACATCTGGCCTCTGATATGGAGAAATTCCTATTTCTCTCTCCCACTCTCTATCTCTCTTTCTATTTATATCTCTCTCCCACTCTTTATTTATATCCATCTCACTCTTTCCTTTTATTGCTCTCTCTCTCTCTCTGTATCTCTCTCATCATCATCATCAAGGTGCGTATTCTTTATAGGACGTTGCTCTCTTTTGGCAGCGCATCTGAAATTCACTCTGTCTCTAGCTAATTCACCTACTTCGTCGATGATCATATTCAGTGGCGGCTCGTCATTAAGGGCCAGTAGAGCCGAACTCGACCAAAAATAATGTGTAACGTATATTTATTATTTTTAGATTAAAATATAACCTAACATAAAACCATGATTTTCCCGAAAATGTATGTCTGACCCCACCAACAAAAATTAACACGAGCCGCCACTGTTCATATTCATCTCTCTCTCTCTCTCTCACACACACATTTTCTCATGGTACTCTCTATTTCTTTTGTTCTCTCTCCCCTTTTTATATATCTCACACACACACACATACTCTCTCTCTCTTTCTCTCTCTTCTCTCAGAAACCAGGTGTAAGTAGCAGCCTGGGGACCGGATATCAGTCTAAAAATATAGAGCACGTGAACAGGTGCCTCGACGCAGGTAAACATCTGTAATATACAACCAAGTTTAAAACCATTTCAGATTTGAATATTTGTGTGTGTGTACTACGTCATATGAACTATATGTGTGAAACGTCATGTGAACTAGTGCAGTTTTCATGAACTGGAAAAACATGAGAAGAACAGGAAATAGTATTAAGTAGCGAGTAAGTAATGTTGCAGAACCTGGGATCAACATGAAGAGAGAGAGAGAGAGAGAGAGAGAGAGAGAGAGACAGTCAATTGGGGTTGTTAAGGACAAAATATGGAACCCACGATGCTTTTGATATTCTCGTTTCTCACTCTTTATGGAGAGATAGAGTGAGAAACAAGAATATCAGAAGCATCGTTGGTACTATACCATGCATACGGTACATCGAGAAGCAAAGAATCAAGTGGTTCGGCCATCTAATGAGAATGGAACCACATTTACTACTATCACGTGCCTACAATAATCGACACTCAGGGCGCAGAGCACGAAGCAGGCCAAGAACACGATGGATAGATAACATCTCAGAGTCCCTACGAAAGCTTGGACTGACAACGTCAAGCGCAACACACCTGGCACAAGATAGAAAACTAACTCTCCCTCGACGCTTCACGGCAAATGTGGTTAAGATAAGATAAGATGGAACCCACAGGAAAATAGAAAAGAGGATGACAACATAAAAAAGAAGCACTCGTCTTATGTTAGTTTATGTTTTATGATCACTATCATGGCACATAGTGCATTCCCATGAGTGTTCCTCTGTCCCTCGCTGCAGCAGCCATCCTAAAGTCCACCTGTTCACCGTATCCTTGAGAAGTTGGTCAGTATATTGTCTCACTCTGTTACTCTCAGGGGTCTTTGCCTCAGTCTCCTCTTACGACATGCTTGTAGGTCGCAGTGGTACTATTCTTTGCCCCTCTCCCCTTGCGAGACCCGGCACTATACGAGCAAGTGCTTTGTGCAATACTTTCAGCAAGTGGCTTGCCATTTCTGCGGAGAGGGACTGAGCAATATGGGGATCACACCCAGTGCAATGAAGTCAATCCTTCAGCTGTGAACATACGATCACATACCTCTCCCAATCCCGAGCCCTTACTCTGCAAATTTCATTATAAACAATCCCCTCTAATGGAAGTTCAAGCTGTGACAACACGTACTTGCTCATATGTGTACCTTATGTATGTCCCTAAACGCAGACACAGTCACGTGACGGTGATTGAGCTCACGTGCTTGATTACGTATGAGTAAACATGTTTAGCGTGGGCGCAGCGTATCAGTGAGTGCATCGTTTGATATTTAAAAAATGTAAGCAAGTGCAACCAGCATTGTTCTTAAACAAAGATCTCTTAACTTGTGTTTTCTATTTCTTATCCAGAATTGGTATATGTTTGATTATTTGTGTGTTTGTTTACGTTCGTTCTTATCAACCAAGTTAACCATTGTCATATGCAATAACTCAGCTTTCAAAAGAGGCAGAAATTCACTTACAGTGGATTCCATCTCACTGTGGCATTGCAGGCAATGAGAGTACCGATGTCTTAGCTAAGGATGGCAGTCAAAAAGAGTAAATTTACCAACCCTTGTCTTTTCAAGAGGTTATGTTATGTTATGTTATGTTATGCGATCGACGTCATGGCACATTGGGCATTCCCATGCATGCTCTGTCCTCCGCTGCAGCAGCCATCCCAAAGTCCATTTGCTCACAGTACCCATGAGAAGTTGATTACTATATCTTCCTCTCTACCACGAAGACGACACTGTCTGGCATGTCTACACTTAACGCCTAATTCTCGAACTCGTTCCAGTGTCTGAGACGTGCCCATGTCACATAATTGAGAGCATACCGCATTGATGATATCGGCTCAAAGGTTAAAACCTCATACAGAGAAAAGCTGCAGTAGACTGGAAGACAAACACTGGATATGATTATTGAAAAGACTTCATCAAAGACCTAAGCAGAACAGACCAGGTCATTATATTTCGACTACGCACAGGACACTGCAAACTCAACAAACACTTATATAGACTAGGAATAAGTCAAACAGCTCTCTGCCAGTGTCAGCAGGTGGAACAGACACCAGAGCACATCCTGCAAGACTGTCCTCTCCTGTGTGAGCTGAGAAGCAACATGTGGCCACACCCAGTCGACCAAAAAATTAAGCTTTGGGGAAACCTGACAGACCAGAAGATGACTGCCCAGTTTGTGGTCCACAGTAAATTAAGCCCATGACCAGAGATCGCTGAAGAAGGAAACCTGACAGACCTGAAGCTGACTGCCCAGTTTGTGGTCTACAGTAAATTAAGCGCATCACCAGAGATCGCTGAAGAAGAAGAAGATATGCGACAACTACCAGCAGCATGATTATGGAGGTCATGATGGTGACAAAATCCTTGGAGTGGCTAAAGACACAAACATTCACTCATGCATGCATTCTCATCGACTCTATGAGCAAGAAACAGAAGATCAAGACCGGTTATATACAAAAATGCACGGTCCCTTTTAAGTAACCGAGTGCGCCAACGATAGAGCACTCACACAGCATCTCAAACTCTATTCTGCGTATCAGCTATATAAGAAAATTCGGCAATGATTTTACCCTACCATCAGGACTGAACAACACAGCATAACTAGATATTTACTTGACTTGAATACACAGGGAACGAGAAGAAGGGGAAGTCAAATAAAACATAGCGAAAAATAATAGAAAATGGATATCATCGATGTCAGATCGGCATATGAGCTACTGTGTCGGTGCTTTAATTCTGGCTCTTCCAACAAAGCATAAAAGGGATCCGCTCTTATTGGAAATCAATGGAGAAGATTGATAAATAATTCCGGGGTGTCTATGACGGAGTTGTTATAACGTTTGCATGTTTTTCTGACTGTTGTAGGTTTAAACCCCCACCGAGCCACATGTGAAATTCTTTCCGGAGATCCTAAGGATTGTTGCTGGAGCTACCGAGTTCGTGCTTTGTGCAACACTCTCGGTAGATGTAGTGTCATGTCTGCTGACAGGGGCGAGGACATATGGGGAAACCCGGTACAATGAAGTCAACCCTTCGTCTTTAGGCCCTTTTTATACATCAAAATAAACCAACGTTTCGTTCAAAATATCTTTATCGAAACAAGGATGATGGGCAAAATTGGATGTTCATGTCCTGTAGGTGTTTTACAAAACGGGGACTGGGGAAAAGTACTTACATTCTCGGCGCAAAATGCACAGATTACACACCACACAGATTTCAAACCATACAGATTACAAACCACACAGATTACACACCACACATATTACAAACCACACAGATTACACACCACACATATTACAAACCACACAGATTACACACCACACAGATTACACACCACACAGATTACAAACCACACAGGTTACAAAACCACCACATCACAAACCACACAGATTACAAACCACACAGATTACAAACCACATATTACAAACCACACAGATTACAAACCACACAGATTACAAACCACACAGATTACAAACCACACAGATTACAAACCACACAGATTACAAACCACACAGATTACAAACCACACAGATTACAAACCACACAGATTACAAACCACACAGATTACACACCACACAGATTACAAACCACACAGATTACACACCACACATATTACAAACCACACAGATTACAAACCACACAGATTACAAACCACACAGATTACAAACCACACAGATTACAAACCACACAGATTACAAACCACACAGATTACAAACCACACAGATTACAAACCACACATATTACAAACCACACAGATTACAAACCACACAGATTACAAACCACACAGATTACAAACCACACAGATTACAAACCACACAGATTACACACCACACAGATTACAAACCACACAGATTACACACCACACAGATTACAAACCACACAGATTACACACCACACATATTACAAACCACACAGATTACACACCACACAGATTACAAACCACACAGATTACAAACCACACAGATTACAAACCACACAGATTACACACCACACAGATTACAAACCACACAGATTACAAACCACACAGATTACAAACCACACAGATTACAAACCACACAGATTACACACCACACATATACAAACCACATATTACAAACCACAGATTCACACCACACAGATCATAAAGAGTGATTAACTTGGTTGATCTTCTTACGCTCCATAACGACCACTTGTAAACCACTCTTTGTGACTTGTATGTGATCTGAGCCTAAGAGCGAATGAACGATGTGTCAGTTATGCGGCTACAAATATTGGACAGCACCTCCGATTTCTGCGACGCTTTTATTTACTAGGGTAGCTTCCTTAGGCCCTTATAGGAACCATCAGTATGCATACTCTTCAATATCTGTTGGGGAGACTGAGCACCTATGGGTCTGCCCGGAGTGCAATGACGTCAGTTTAGTAACCAATAACCAATAAACGTAGACCCTTACCTCAGTCGCCTCTTACGACATGTCTTGTAGGTCGTAGTGTTACTATTCTTTGCTCCCCCAGGCCCCTACCTAGGCGCCTCTTACGACATGTCTTGTAGGTTGCATTATCACTATTCTTTGTCCCCCAGGCCCCTACCTAGGCGCCTCTTACGACATGTCTTGTAGGTTGCATTATCACTATTCTTTGTCCGCCCCCAAGCCCCTACCACAGTCGCCTCTTACGACATGTCTTGTAGGTTGCATTATCACTATTCTTTGTCCGCCCCCCCAGGCCCCTACCACAGTCGCCTCTTACGACATGTCTTGTAGGTTGCATTATCACTATTCTTTGTCCGCCCCCCCAGGCCCCTACCACAGTCGCCTCTTACGACATGTCTTGTAGGTTGCATTATCACTATTCTTTGTCCGCCCCCAGGCCCCTACCACAGTCGTCTCTTACGACATGTCTTGTAAGTTGCATTATCACTATTCTTTGTCCGCCCCCAGGCCCCTACCACAGTCGCCTCTTACGACACGTCTTGTAGGTTGCATTATCACTATTCTTTGCCCCCTCCCAGGCCCCTACCACAGTCGCCTCTTACGACACGTCTTGTAGGTTGCATTATCACTATTCTTTGCCCCCTCCCAGGCCCCTACCACAGTCGCCTCTTACGACACGTCTTGTAGGTTGCATTATCACTATTCTTTGCCCTCCCAGGCCCCTACCACAGTCGCCTCTTACGACATGTCTTGTAGGTCACATTATCACTATTCTTTGCCCCCTCCCAGGCCCCTACCACAGTCGTCTCTTCCCACATACCTTGTAGGTCGTGGTGTTATTATTCTTTGCTCCCTTTACAAGACCCGACAACATGTAGACGAACGTGGTTGATAAAACCAAACACAAGAAGAGAAAGTAGAAGAAAGAAGAAGAAGAAAGTAAAAAAGAAAATAAGAAGAAAGAAAGAAAGAAAGAAAGTAAAGAAAGAAAGAAGAAAGTAGAAGAAAGAAAGAAGAAGAAGAAGAAGAAGAAAGTAAGAAGAAGAAAGAAAGAAGAAGAAAAGAAAGTAAGAAGAAAGAAACACGGAAACATAAAAAAAAACTAAGAAAATAACTGTAGCGACAGCTGCATGACAACACGAGAAATAAATTGCAGTAAAAATAGCGAATGTCAATAATGGCCAAAGATAACAACAAAAAAAAGCAACATGCAAAAATAGAGCAATATCACGGAACGAAACATCAATACATTTACGACGTCATTGTGTTTTGTTAAGCTATCATAACCTACGCCAGCCAGCACGGCACCCGATGATGATGATGATGATGAAGTTTATCATACCCTACTACTGTATGTTGATATATGTATGTTTCTCTGTTTGATGTCGATTTTTATTGCAATCTTCAATACTACATACATTAAGTTATATAGATTTACTCGTCTTCTTTGCGTTCGTTCTTTACGACCAATTTTAATCACTCTTTGTGATATGTTTGATCTTTGCCAAGAACGTGTATACGTTGCACATTGGTTTGGTAGGCCCTAAACGCATAGACTTCTACATGTTTAGGATATGTGCATCAGATTTCAGCCAAACCTCCTTAGTCGCCTCTTACGACATGCGTGGCAGGTAACAGTGGTTCTATACTTTACACCCCAAATACGGGCTCCGGTAACTCCTCGGGGGAGTTATATAGGTGATATTCAAGATAAATGTAGGTATATATAGTTTGTTGTTAGGACAGTCAAACTTGGAGAGACAGACAAGCAGGCAGGTAGGTTGGCATGCAAATATGAAGCCAGAAGAGAGAGGGGAGAGGGTAGGTAGGTAGGTAGATAAAAGAGTAGGTATGCAGGTAGGCAGGTAGGCAGATAGGCAGGTAGGCAGATAGGCAGGTATGCAGATAGGCAGGTATGCAGATAGGCAGGTAGGCAGATAGGTAGGTATGCAGATAGGCAGGTAGGCAGATGGTAGGTATGCAGATAGGTAGGTAGGCAGATAGGTAGGTATGCAGATAGGCAGGTAGGCAGATAGGTAGGTATGCAGATAGGCAGGTAGGCAGATAGGTAGGTATGCAGATAGGCAGGTAGGCAGATAGGTAGGTATGCAGATAGGCAGGTAGGCAGATAGGTAGGTATGCAGATAGGCAGGTATGCAGATAGGTAGGTATGCAGGTAGGCAGGTAGGCAGATAGGTAGGTATGCAGATAGGCAGGTATGCAGATAGGCAGGTATGCAAATAGGTAGGTATGCAATTAGGCAGGTATGCAAGATAGGTAGGTAGCAGATAGGCAGGTAGCAGAAGGAAGAATAGAAAATAACTGGTATGCGAAGTGCAGGTAGGCAGATAGGAGGTATAGATTGGCAGGTACAATAGGAAATATCAATAATAGGCCAGATAAGAGCAGATAAGCAACAGGGCAGATAATAGGAGCAGATAGCACGGAAGAAGTAGTATCAGATAGCATGTACGATGTAGTATGGTTGATAGCAGTACAGAAGTAGGCATGCAGCAGGCACGGCACCCGATGGTGATGAGATGGCAGTAAAGGTTAGGTATGCAACTGGTATGTATGCGATAGTATGTTCTGTTATGATGCAGATTTATTGAAATATACAGACAGATAGTTATATGAGATGCCGTCTCCTATGCAGATGGCGTTCTTACTAGCAATGTTAATCATCGGTTGTGAGATAGGTTTGATTGCAGAAGGCATGTAGTGCAGATGGTATTGCAGTAGGCCGGTAGGCATAGACTTGCAGATAGGATATGTGATGGCAGGTATGCAGAAACCTCCTTATTGCTCTTACGACATGCGTGGTAGGTATGCAGATGAGTTCATAGGTTTGCAAATAGCAGGGCGTGGTAGATGCATAGGGGAGTCATAGAGTGATATGCAGATAATGTATGCATATATAGGTATGATAGGACAGTAAAGATAGGAGAGCAGACAGACAGGCAGGCAGAGGTAGGTTGGATCATGCAGATATGGATGCAGAAGAGGGAGGCAGATAGGTAGGTAGGTATGTAGATAAGGTAGGTATGCAGATAGGCAGGTAGGCAGATAGGTAGGTATGCAGATAGGCAGGTAGGTGGCAGATAGGTAGGTATGCAGATAGGAGGTATGCAGATAGGTAGGTATGCAGATAGGAGGTATGCAGATAGGTAGGTATGCAGATGAGTAGGAGTAGGGTATGCAGATAGGAGGTAGGCAGATAGGTAGGTATGCAGATAGGCAGGTAGGCAGATAGGTAGGTATGCAGATAGGCAGGTATGCAGATAGGCAGGTAGGCAGATAGGTAGGTAGATAGGCTGACAGATGGGTAGGTAGGTAGTTAGTTATAACGGTAGGTAGATAAGTAGGTATGTAGATATGTATGTATGCATATGTGTAAGTAGATCGATAGGTATGTGGGTATGTAGGTAGGTGGTTAGGTATGTAGTCAGGTAGAAAGGTAGGTATATAGGTAGGTAGGTAGGTAGCTAGGTAGGTATGTAGGTATATATGTAGGTATGCAGGTAGGTATGTAGGTAAAAAGTAAAAAAATAAAGGAACTCTTTCATACCTCGTGGTATATAGGGCAATAGTGTTATGCCTGTATTTTTCATTGACTGTCGGCACACGATGGGTGATGTGGTCAGCATCACGCCGCCGCCTTTACTTTCCGACATGTCATGGTCCCAGTTAGAGGGTTGTGGGGGTCGATGGGTAGGTTCGCAGTCAGGGAAAAATTCAGGCATGGGGAGGTTGAACCCAGACCACCAGCTTGGAAGTGAGTCATAGCAAGTAAAGTTACTGCGGCATGCAGGTATGTAGGTAGGTAGGTATATATGTAGGTATGTAGGGTAAAGGTAGTTTTGTAGATGGCATATAGTTAGATAGATAAACAGTGAGAAATAAGACAGACAGACAGACAGACATACAGACAGACAGACAGACAGACAGACAAAGGCATACATCATATCCCCGTCCTAGAATTAGCTACTTAATATGCTGCATACAAATTGTTGATCGCAAACAAGTTAAGTCTCGTTTTTACAGAAAATGACATTAAACAAAAATACACCAACAAATCACCTTCTAGGCCAGACTGCATATTTTAATATGCGCATTATATCAGATGTCTGTATACAGCATACAGACATATATGTGCTTTGAACATAAGCGTTACAACAGAGTCATCTGTATATCATGGACATAAAATAGACCAAATAGTCATATCCAGAATAAACTCATAATTAACGAAAACTGACTGATGCTACAAATAAGAATTAGACAATTTAAGTATTTGGATATATATGAAGCAGTGGCGGTTCGTGCTAATTTTTGTTGGTGGGGCCAGATACAAATTTTCGGAAAAATCATGGTTTTAGGTTAAGTTATATTTTAATTTATAGAATAATAAATACACGTTACGCATTATTTTGGTGGGGCCGGTCCCACTGACTGCCCTTAATGAAAGAGCCGCACTGAATTGAAGGATGTATGCAGGCAAAAGATGAAGAGGAAGATTACGGAGAAGATAGATTCAGGATGTAATTGATAATTTGAGCATGACGGCTGCGGTGGAGGGACATCTGGTCTATGAGAAGAGGGAGAAACTTGAAAAGCTGTTAGGTGGCAACCTTCGTTCGAGGGCAAACTGATTTGAATTTATGATTGGATGAGAACCCTAATAAATGAAGGTGGTCAAACGATGGCTCTGATGATAAGACATACGTAAGAAAGAAAGATTACAACATGTGAAATGAGATGCCTACGAAAAGCTGTCAACGTTACAAGGAGAGATAGAGTGAGAAACGAGAATATCAGAAGCATCGTTGGTACTATACCATGCATACAGTACATCGAGAAGCAAAGAATCAAGTAGTTCGACCATCTAATGAGAATGGAACTACATTTACTACCATCACGTGCCTATAATAATCGACGCTCAGGGCGCAGAACACGAGGCAGGCCAAGAACACGATGGATAGATAACATCTCAGAGTCCCTGCGAAAGCATGGACTGCCAACGTCAAGCGCAAACACCTGGCACAAGATAGAAAACTAATTTCCACGTCGTTCACGCATGTGGTTAAATAAGATAAGATAAGATGAACTGATGATTTGCAGACAGCTGCAGAGGAGGAACGTCTGTCCTACGAGATAAAGCAATTTTGAAGCACTGTTTGGTAATACTTCTCGGCAAACTGTATATGATGAATTGATGATTTGCAGACAGCTGCAGAGGAGAAACGTCTGTCCTACGAGATAGAGCAATTTTGAAGCGCTGTTTGGGTTACATACTTCTGCTCGGGGCAAACTGATGATGATGATGAATTGATGATTTAAGCACGACAGCTGCAGAAGAGAAACGTCTGTCCTACGAGATAGAGCAATTTTGAAGCGATGTTAGGGTGGCAAACTTCTGCTCGGGACAACATATTTGAAGATGATTGCACAACAGGAAAAATAAAATATTCCCAACGCACCGGTTGACATCTCGAAAAGTGCATAGAAGTTGCATTTAGACACTTTATGCACACTGCGCCATCAAAGCTTGTGAAATCAATTTCAAGCTTCGTCCTGGAGGTAGCACAGTTTTTATTTAACCGTGACCTATTTTGAGGAGAAATAAATAGATTTTAGCCTCATCATCATAATCATCAACGAGTTTGCGGAGCAGTAAACATTTTTCATTTCGTGGTATGGTTAATTCTCCAATCTTATCTGTCTATCTATCTATCTATCTATCTATCTGTCTATCTGTCTATCTGTCTATCTGTCTATCTATATATATATATCTCTTTCTGCAAGAGGGAAATGAAGATGCTGACAGACTGGCTAAAGAGGAGCAGGAATGCTCCAAGATGAAAACCTGGTCAGCTATGCAAAAGCACAAACCTTCGCTAGATGACACTACAAAACAGAGTCGGAGAAAGAACATCCAAAAACACAACAAGGATAATGGATATTACCAACTATCCAGAAGGTGCAAGACTGCTACATTTCGCCTCCGGATTTATCACAACAGAATGAGACACCACCTATACACTAAATTCAAGACAGGCACCAATGACCTGTGCCCCTTTTCCTTGGCGTGTATAACAACAGAACATTTTCCTACAGAACTGCCCTCAGTATGCAGACCTGAGAAAAATAAACAAGTGTGCAAGTATTAAGAGCTTCCAAAAAAAAAAAAAATTAACAAACACAGGATGAATAGGAGTCGTAAGAAACAATCGTAAGTGGTTCGAATCTTGTGTTTGTCAATTTGTTTTTTCGGAAGCTCTTAATGGTGGACTCTGTAGTGTTTGGGTCAAGAAACTATTTTCCTTTTTGCATGTTATGTAAAATTTGTATAACCATTTTAAAAGATTATGACTGGTCAAGGTAAAAAAAGATTTTTTTGGGAAGGGGGTGTTTACCCAAAAATTCATAAAAATGTAATATTTAATATATCCTAAAAAGCATGTGTAATATTTTAGATATTACAATTGCACACCTTAGAGTGAAAAAAGAATTTATTAATATTTATTAGATTCGGATCCTTATGCATTTGAAATTTTGTGTTCGGCAGCCATTTTGTATTGTTTCCATGGCAACGTGTTGACATATATTGTTTTGTAAACTAAACTTGTTCTACTCTTTAAGTCATATCTCTCAAAATTATTATACACATTCGACATTAATATGAAACAGTGGCGGCTCGTCATTGAGGGCCAGAGGGGCCGGGCCCAACCAAAAATAATATGTAACGTGTATTTATTATTTCATAAATTAAAATATAACATAACCCAAAGCCATGATTTTCCCGTAAATTTGTGTCTGGCCCCACCAACAAAAACGATTATGAGCCGCCACTGATATGAAAGCTTCGAAATAAGTTTCCAGACCAGAGTCCCCCAACCCCCTAATACTTGTACACTGTCTATTTATTGATCATATTTATTGCTTCCGTTGCCGCCCCTGGGATTCTTACAACAATCTCCATGTTCTCGTCTGTGTTCTAAATGTGCAGGTTCGTTTCCCACGAAGAGAAATCGACTATTTTTCCAGAGATCCTGAATCGTATTGTAGGTGAGATCGAGTTCCTAATCCTATCGGAGACGGACGATAAAATGTAGGTCCCATGTTCAACTTAAGCCTGTAAAATAACACTTGAAAGCTGAAAACCGATAACAGTATGGAGAAGAGTCTTCTTCTTCTTCTTTGCGTTCGTTCTTTACGACCAATTTTAATCACTCTTTGTGATATGATTTGATCTTTGCCAAGAACGTGTATACGTTGCACATTGGTTTGGTAGGCCCTAAACGCATAGACTTCTACACGTTTAGAACATGTGCATCCGATTTCAGCAAACCTCCTTAGTCGCCTCTTACGACATGCGTGGCAGGTAATAGTGGTTCTATTCTTTACACCCCAAATTTTGGCCACTGAGGCGGGAGAAGAGTCAATGCCCAGAAATAAATTTAAAAAATTTTCACTATCTTTAAAATTACATTAGGGAACCACTCAGGGGCTACGGAGTTAGTGTACTGTCGTCGAGTTCATTCTGTATAAGAAAAAAGATCGGTGCACTTATAGTTACTCATCGAAGTTGAATAACGATCGTCAAGTAGTGACTTGGTCTATTAACCCGACGTTCTGAGTTCGAATCACGCTGCGGACAGTTTGCTTGCAAATTGTTTCGTTGATTTTAACAAAGGACGATGGCGCCACCGTTCAGAAAGCAATGGCAAACTACTGAACGTATATGTGCTAGAAAATCAATCGACTTATTTACATCGAGTTGAATAAGTCGTCAAATCATCTAATAAACAAAATTTTGATTTCATGTGTTTCGCAGTTGATAAATAGTTGTTACCTCAATCTTCCTGGAACGAAGAAAATCAATAACAGCCGACCTTCGATGCGGAGAATGAACAAGCACATGATGATGATTAACATAATATTATGTACATTTGAAGTGTTATTTTGTCGCTGCAAAACAGGAACAGGTGATCAGTCCGTCCGTACTTAAGAGAGTTGCGCATGTATGTGTCGACACGTGCGCAATGACCTGGGTCTTGATATTACGAGGCTTAACAAGTGTCAAGGCCAGGTAGTGCTGCTGAGTCATATGTTTGTGGGAGGGGGTGATAAATTTAACTGGAAAGGATTATTGAGTAAATTATGTTTACAGAGCGTTAAGTTCAGCGCAGGGAGCATGGGCGCTCAGCTGTAAGTTAGCTTACTATTGCCGCTTTTATCTTACTCTTCCTCAAACGTTCACATCGACCACTCTGTTCCAGACCAATTTAACCTTGTGATATGATTTTCTAGTAACGTTGATTTTTTTGTTTCCGTTTCCAGATCAGCAACTTTGCCAAAGTGTTTCAGCTCTTGGCTCTGGTAGCCATGGACATCGTAATCCTTCGGTTCGGTGCCAAGAATACCGTAACTCTGGAGAACCGGTGGCTTTTCTTCCAGCCCGCGGAATTGAACCGCCTCAAGGGGGCTTGTCACCCGTCGTCCAACGCGCTACGAACACGTTAAATCTAAGAGCGATTGTACGTTGTGTCTGTTATGCGCCTACAAGTAGGCCAGCACATCCCATGCTTTTTATTCTTCTTCTTCTTCTAAGTTCGCCGCTATGAATTCAGGCGTAGCCATGGCGCCTGGTGGCGTGCTTCTGACTGATTTTTGCGTGAAAGTCTGCTTACCGTTTTATTGGCTTTCTCGCCATACAGGCGAGCCTTCTGTGACTTCAGAGATGTTTTCTATATACTAGGGTATGCCCGTCTGCCCAGCGTGTTCGTAGCCGTTGGACTACGGGTGACTAGTCCTCTGTAAGTGCGGGTTCAACTCCGCGGACTGGTAGAAAAGCTACATGTTCCCCAGATTTACGGTGTTCGTGGCACCGAGCCGAAGGATTACGATGTCCATGACACCGAGCCGAAGATCTTTCAGCTCAAGTGCTTCTGGATCGGAAAAAAAAATTATATATACTACGGTACATTCCCTAATACGCTCTAATTCCAATCCTAATTAGTAGCCTCTTACGACATGTCTTGTAGGTGACAGTAGTACTATTCTTTGCTTACCTTGTGGGCCTCGGCAACACACGTGTGACTACTTGCCTGTTTTTTCCGATCCAGAAGCACTTGAGCTGAACGCTCTTCGGCTCGGTGTCATGGACATCGTAACCCTTCGGTTCGGTGTCATGGACATCGTAACCCTTCGGTTCGGTGTCATCGACATCGTAACCCTTCGGTTCGGTGCCACGAACACTGTAAATCTGGAGAACCTGTGGTTTTTCTTCTAGTCCGCAGAGTTGAACCCGCACTCACAGAGAACTTGTCACTCGTAGTCCAACGCGCTACGAACACGCTGGGCAGTCGGGCGACTATTGCCTTCACTGTGCCGAGTATCCCCTTTATTGTGTGACGGCGGAGTAGCGTAGCGTAATGTACCGCCCGTAAGTTGTCGGTGTCCTCAAGGGAGTAAAGAATAGTAACACTGCGACCTACAAAGCATGTCGTAAGAGGCGACTGAGGTAAAGGCCTAGGGAATAAAAGTAAATAAAAGCATGACAGAAATCGGATGTGCTGGCCTACTTGTAGGCGCATAACTAGCACAACGTATAATCACTCTTAGGCTCAGATCACATTACACATCACAGAGAGTGTTTTAACAAGTGGCTGATATGGAGCGTTCAAAGAAGGAAACCCCTTTAGACATTGCAAAGGAAATGCACAGCACGGAGGTAACCCAAAAAATATATGATGTAAAAGAGTTAATACCATTATTTCCAGATCCACGGACTAACATCTTCCTACTGACCTTCACATTTGACATTCAAAACCACCTGGCCATCTAGCACGTACCACCTACCACGTTCCATAACTTCACTCACAATTTTCATGATTATTTCCCTTACTTCCAAAAAAAAATTGAAGAATCAATACTTCACCTAATCGCTCTGTAATTGAAAACAAGTTATTTATTTAAATTGTTAACCCTAAGGCTTAAGTTTTAGTAGTTATGAATATTCTTCATATATTAGTGTCATATTCAAGCCAGTCTGTCACATTTTATGTTCATCTTCGTCTTTGTTGCTTGCTATCGTAATTTGCATAATTTTCGTATTACGACTTTTGTTCAAATTTCTTACTAAAAACTAAAGTTGTATAAATCATGACATGAAAATCAATAACACTAAAACCGAAATAATGAATATAGGAAGAAAATATAATAAACTAGACATCCATGTCAATGGCACTACAATAAACCAAGTGAAAGAATTCAAATACTTAGGAAGCATATTCACAGAAGATGGAAGAATAGACAGAGAGATAGAGGCTACAGTGCGAAAATCAAATTCTGTAACCTACCAGCAAGCCACATTGTTAAGGCAATCAAAAATGTCACTGACAGCTAAGCAACAGATGATTAACAGCATTTTCATACCTATTTTGTGCTACCAGAACCAAACATGGACATTGAGCAAATCGCAGTCACAAAAAGTAACTACATGTGAAATGCGATGGATGCGAAAATATACCAACAACACCAGAAAAGACAGTCATCAACATAATAAAGAAAATTGGGACAGAGCCTTGCTTGAATTACATTCAATATAGATGGAGACTGCAGTCAAACTAAGTAGAATGGCGAAGCACGTAATAACAAAGTACTGTAGTTTTACACAATACAAAAACAATGACAATACACAGCAACGTTTCGACTAAAAGGCCTTTATCAAGCAAACGATACAACAAAAGTGATGAATGTCCCAGAACACCACATATAGACTTTGACAAAGATATTACAACGGTTGAATATGAATGAAAACATGTGACTAAAACGAGTAGAAATAAATAAGAAAACTAGATGGAAAAAGAAGAGAAACAATTTTTTTAAATCAAGTAAATATATGACTTAAATACATTTAACATATACACATATAAAATATAGAGCATGAGAAGAGAAGGTACTAAGAAGCATAGGAATGTAGAGCGTTGAGTCCATGAGGTCGCAAGGTACCATATAACGAAATAAAACGATTCTCCAGAGCAAAAAAACTGCGATCATCACAGGAACATGATCGGATGGCAGTGACCTGGACGTCGCGAGCACCCAAATGATCAGTTCCATTGAAATGAGTAGCTACATGGGCACTGAGCATTTTGCCTGTTTCGCGTATGTATGCCTACACACCGTTTCGCCAGTAACAACCGTAGCAGTCTGACGACAAAATAGAAGATGATCTTAAGAACTTTCTTCTTCTTCTTCTCTTCCACTATTTACTTCTTTATAGAAGTGTTGGGGGGGGGGAGGAACGTAGTGACAGTGTGTGTGTGTGCTTGTTATAAGGCACTTTGTAAGCTGATAATCATTTTCCTAAGGCTGTTCTTGATGCCGTCGCTCCATCTTTTGCGTGGTCTTCCTCTTACTTTGTACTCGTTATACTTTTTCTGTGTGGCTCTCTGTGATAGGTGATACCAGGTCATTCTTGTCAGGTGTTCAAACCATTTAATCTGTTGTTCTTTTCTGAATTGCATGACTGGTTTCACATCCAGTCTTTACTAAGAACAACATCACCAGATATATTATTCCGAGCAGCAACGTTGTCATCCTAACAGTTGTTCAGAGTTCATCTCTATCATAGACTAGATGTCGATGCAGCCGTCACGCACAAATGATCAGTTACATCCTGAATCCATCTTCTCCGTGTTTTTTTCTTCTTCTCCTATTTGCCGGATGCCTTCTTCCATAATGGTCTTCTTTAACACTTTGTGTCCATGTGTTTGTTCAAACTACCTCATTTTATTAGTCTTATTGCCGTCTGCCCAGCGTGTTCGTAGCGCGTTGGACTACGGGTGACTAGTCCTCTGTGAGTGCGGGGTAATCTCCGCGGACTGGCAGAAAAGTTACAGGTTCCCCAGATTTACGGTGTTCGTGGCACCGAGCCGAAGGGTTACGATGTCCATGACACCGAGCGAAGAGCTTTCAGCTCAAGTGCTTCTGGATCCACAAAAAATGTGTCATATTTGTAACTTCATCCAGTTTTCTTTGATTTTGAGTTATTTTGTCGGAGGCTTCCTTCCATTATGGTCTTCTCCAACCCTTTGTGTCCATTTATTTGTTCAAAATACTTCAATTTTTTTCTTTCTTGTTTGTAACGTCAGCCATTTTCTTTGCTTTTGAGTTGCTCTGGATAGATCTATTTATCCTCTTCTATGCCCGCCCCCCTCTCTCTCTCTCTCTCTCTCTCTTGTAGCTTTTAATCTCGGTTGGGGCATATATCCTCAACAAACTCATGCCAAGTATTTCTATCATTCTGCTTCCAAAAATGGAGGCGTAACTACTTATCTATAGAAACCAAAAATGTAGAATGATGGCGTAACATTGGTCGTTTTTGACAGCTTTATTATATTGAAGAAACGTATGTCAAAAAAAGACATTTATTTTGATAACTGACAGCTCTAACTTAGAAATGACAGCAAGGTTAGGTGGCCAAAGTTGCCAAATATTACTACCAAAATGAAGGTGCCAAAATTTAAAAGTGCTATTTCCATAACGTTTTTTTAACAAACTTATACAATCTGGCATGCTCGCTGCATGTCAGACGTCCGAGTTTCAGATTTTTCTACCTCTGTGTGCCAATCTGCTGAAAATTACCCTCATCAAATATTGTGTCACTTTGGCGGGCATGCACGTGGGGTAAACGGCCTTGTATATGATTGCTAAGGGAGGGTGTTCTGTATTCTTGCACACGTTTCTTACTTGAGGTACTCACCGCCATAGTTCGTGAGTAATACATGATTACGTGCGTTTGACTACTAATACGTAATTCAATATTGGTACTATCACTATCCCTACCATCACTACTACAATTTCACTACTACAACTACTGCTACAACTACTACTACTACTACTACTACTACTACCAGGGCCGCGCCGTGTTATGATACAAAGAGGCGACTGCATCAGGTGGCACCCTAAGGAGGGCTGCAAATGCAGCGAAATCAAAATCACAATTGAAGGTTATTTTAAAGAAAAAATATTTAAGGGCGGAATTTCGAAGACTTGCATCATACTGAGAAAATATACCGCACGGCCCTGACTATTACTACTACTACTACTAATGCTACAGCTATTACTACTATTTTTACTTCTAGTATGAGGATGGAGGTTGAAGGCCGTTACTGCTGCCCTCCATTGGATTTCTGGGACTTCATTTACTGGGGCAGTTGTTGTATCTGACTCTCAGTCGATGCTTAACAAGATCCAGAAGGGCAGGTTTCGGTATGAGTGGATGTCGTCTATAGAAGTTTCTAACTTCCAGCGGTTTACGTGGATATACTTTCCTGGGCATGTGGGTGTTTACGGTAATGAGAGAGTGGACAGGCTTGCATCAACAGCATCGATTGTTGGGGAGTTGAAGATGGATAAGGGGGATATTATTCGGTCTCTTCGAGACTCTCTGTTGGATGAGGACACTAAAATCGATGTTGAATCGATCAAGCGCTTTAGGTAGTTTAGAGTTACCCGTTGTTCAAGTCGAACTAGATGCCTGAGAGGCAGAGTGAGAGGTGTGTTTAATCAGCGAGCCACGGGAACCATCAGTATGCATACTCTTCGATATCTGTTGGGGAGACTGAGCACCTATGGGTCTGCCCGGAGTGCAATGACGTCAGTTTAGTAACCAATAACCAATACAGTTGCACAAACTATTCATGTTACTACTACCGTCTACTACTACTACTACTACTACTACTACTACTACTACTTACTACTACTACTACTACTACTACTACTACTATTACTAGTATTATTAATATTGTTACTATCGCTAGTACTACTACTTGTATTATTATCTTATCTTATCTTAACCACATTTGCCGTGAAGCGTCGTGGGGAAAGTTAGTTTTCTATCTTATGCCAAGTGTGTTGCGCTTGACGTTGTCCATGTTTTCGCAGGGACTCTGAGATGTTATCTATCTATCGTGTTCTTGGCCTGCTTCGTGCTCTGCGCCCTGAGTGTCGATTATTATAGGCACGTGATGGTAGTAAATGTGGTTCCATTCTCATTAGATGGCCGAACCATTTGAGTCTTTGCTTCTCGATGTACTGTATGTATGGTATAGTACCAACGATGCTTCTGATATTCTCATTTCTCACTCTATCTCTCCTTGTAACGTTGACAGCTTTTCGTAGACATCTCATTTCACACGTTGTAATCTTTCTTTCTTGTGTCTTAGTCAGGGCCATGTTTGGCACTGATAGCAGAGAGTTGGAATAAATATGCAGTTTATCAGTTGTCGTTTGACTGCCATGTTAATGCTTGAATGTTTTAATAGTGGTGACATTTGGTATGTCACTGCGTTTGACATTACTACTGATATTGCTGCTGCCACTACTACTACTACTATCACTACTACTACCGCAACTACTACTATCACATTAGTTATCACTACCACTACCACTACTACAACTACTACCACTGCTACAATAATTACAACCACTACTACTATTACTACTGGTACTATTACGTTGATATTACTACTGATATTGCTACTACTACTACTATCACCACTAATAGTACTACCCCATTACTACCATCAGGCTCACTACCACAACTACTGCCATCACAGTAGTATATTACCACTATTACTAACTACTACACTACTCTCTACTACAACCACTACCCTACTCTACTACAACCATTACTACAACTACTACTACTACTCTACTATAACTACTACCCTACTCTACTACAACTATTACTACTACTACTACTACTACTACAACTACTACTACCACTATTACTACAACTACAACTACTACAACAACAACTACTAATACACTATCATTAACTACTACTCTACCACAACCACTACTACAACTATTACTACACACCCTACTCTACTCACAACCACTCCTACTTCTACACTACTACTACACTACTACTACTACAATGCCTACTTTACTACAAACTACTACTACCACTATTACTACAACTACAACTACTACAACAACAACTACTAATACTACTATATAACTACTACTTCTACTACAACTACTACTACAACTATTACTACAACTACTACTACAATACCCACTTCTACTCACTACTACTACTACTACTACAACCACCCTACTCTACTACAACTCACTCCTACTACTACTACCATATACTACTACTACTCTACCACTACCACTACCACACACTATACAACTACTACTACTACAACTTCTACTACAACTACTACTACTACTACTACTACAACTACTAAAACCACTACTACTACTTCTACTACAACTACTACTACTACTACTACTATTACTACAACTACTACAACTACCACTACTACTACTACTACTACTACTACTTCTACAACAACTACTACTACTACTACTACAACTACTACTACTGTTACTACAGCTACTACTACTACTACTACTACAACTACTACTACTGTTACTACAGCTACTACTACTACTACTACTACTACTACTTCTACTACAACTACCACTACTGTTACTACAGCTACCCCTACTACTTTATAAAGAACTGAAGCCGTACTTAGATTAGTACG
>CM036774.1:4364463-4399463 GCA_020796225.1 Arion vulgaris
TCTGTGTGATTTGTATGTGATCTGAGCCTAAGATCGATTTTCGTTGTTCCAGTTATGTGCCTGCAAGTACGCCAGCACATCATATTTCTGCGACGTTTTTATTTAGTAGGTAGGTTCCCAAGCCCCTACCTCAATCGCCTCTTACGACATGCCTTGTAGGTCGCAGTTGTATTATTCTTTGCTTCCATTGCGTGTCCCGCCACCACACGGGCAATTGTGAAAGCAAATCCGTTCCCTTGGATTTTTTAAAAAAGGGTAAAAATATACCTCACCGATCATAAAACAATAGCAAACTACTGAACGTATAAGTGGTGCCTTTAAAATCAACAAATCGTTTACTGTGATTGATGGGCTAAGTCCTGTAAAGGATATGCCACGATTTTCATTTTTTCACCGTCCACTATTAGAGCGAACCGGGTACCTTCAGAACGAGAGGCGAGCGCACTACCTCTACGCCACATAGAAAGAACAACATGGAAACTACAACTACATGGATCGGAAAATAAAACAACAATAACATCTTGAATAATTCTAAACTTGAAATCTATTTGAGCGATGCTGAAGAAATCGAGATATTTACGAATAATTGTTTTCTCATTATCAAGATGAGAACTGTTAGAAGTGGTTTCATTTAAAAATTTTTTTTTCCGATCCAGAAGCACTTGAGCTTTTAGCTCTTCGGTTCGGTGCCATGGACATCGTAACCCTTCGGTTCGGTGCCACGAACACCGTAAATCTGGGGAATCTGTGGCTTTTTTTTGCCATCCCGCGGAATTGAACCCGCACACACAGAGGGATAGTCACCCGTAGTCCAACGCGCTACGAACACGCTGGGCAGACGGGCGAGTGGTTCTCATAAATCCCTAATTATTATAACGGAGTTATGTTTCTTGTATAATTACTGTTCCTGATAATCTATTTTATTTCATAAACAGAAGCTGAGTGTCAGCATATCATCATCAGCCACTCTCTTGGAGACTCGCTTGCAAGCTCGTTAACGGATTCACATGTTTCGTACGAGCAAACGAGTCTGTCGTTTAGTTACGTGCTAACCATTGTGTCATCATTTTCTCTAAAACATATCTGCTCTCTCTCTCTTTCTCTCTCTCTCTCTCTCCATTTAACTTTCTCTTTGACACCTCGTCTATTGTCTGTTGTCTATTCCCAGGTGGAAGATGTATTTGGCTGTCCACTCTTGCCGTTAAGCGTAGGGATGGAAGCTTTAATTTGCGTTCTAGGGCTAGATGAGTCGCCCTTGTTGTGTTATATCCGGGTTTATTTAGTGTGGTCTTGATATTGTATATCCATCTTTTTCTTGGTCTACCCTTAGCTCTAGTACCCGATCTCTTTTTATTGTATGCTGTTATTGGGGGTTGGTTGTATTTCATTCTCATTAAATGTCAAAGCCACTGCATTTGTTGTCTTTCGATGTATTCGTACATGAAGTTATGCCCACTCTGCTTCTGATGTCCTCATTTCGTAGTCTGTCTTTCCTGGTGACTCCCACTGCCTTCCTCACGCATTTCATTTCACACTTTTTTTTTCCCGATCCAGAAGCACTTGAGCTTTCAGCTCTTCGGTTCGGTGCCATGGACATCGTAACCCTTCGGTTCGGTGCCACGAACACCGTAAATCTGGGGAATCTGTGGCTTGGTTCCCCATCTGGGAATGGGTGAGCTTTCTGTGTACACCTCGTTCCTTTCTCTAACACCCACCTACTTTATATTTATCTCTATCTTTCTCCTTGACATATCCCTCCTTTCACTATGGATCGTCTAGCGGAATGGATTAGATCGTGGCTCCCATGCGGGAGACTCGGGTTCAATCCTCGGTAAGGCCAATGAGGTTTTTCTGTAGGGGGCATAAAGAAAACATCCTAACCTGAACAGTGTAGTGGCGATTGCACTAGCTATGCAGCCATTAAATTTGACAGGCACATGTCTCCCTGTCCTACATCGCCTGGACAGCGATATTACAGACAGTAACTACACGAGAGCCGCTGTAGCGTAGTTGTTAGTGAACTCGCTTCGCAAGGCTGGTGGTCTGGGTTCAGCTCCCGTAATGCGCGTGGAATTTTTCCCGGCCACGACGGTCTCAGGTCGACCCAGCCTCAACTGGGTACCAGACATGCTCTGGGAAAGTAAAGGTGGCCGGCGTGATGCTGACCACATCACCCATCGTGTGCCGACGGTCAATGAAAAAGACAGGCCTAACACTGTATTGATCTATATACCACGAGGTATGAAAGGGTTCCTTTACTTTTTACTTTACTACCGCTCGGCCCTGCACTAAACCATCCCTTCTTTATTTATATAAACGCCTGTTCTCTCTCTCTATCTTTCTCATAGACGTCTATTATATGTCTGTGACACACACACACACACACACGCATCCAGCATCTATCTCTCCATCACCTACTCATTTCTCATTCATACACACACACACCTCATCTATGTCGCTCTCACACACACACATTAAGCCACTTCCTCAGTTTCCATCTCCTTCTCCTCCCGCATCTGTTTCTCTTTCCCAAACCCATCCTCTTTATCCTGATTTTTCTCACATATCTCTCTCTCTCTCTCTCTCTCTCTCTCTCTCTCTCACGCACACAAACACACTTGGCATATCTCCATCGTGTACACACCTATGGTGGCGTCTGTGACTTAGGGGATAGTGACTCGGTCTATTAACACCGACGTTCTGGGTTCGAATCACGATGCGGACAATTTGGTTGCAAATTGTTTCGCGCGGATTTTTTCAAAAGGACGATGGCACCAACCTTTCAGAAAGCAATGGCAAAATACTGAACGTAATAATGCCTAGAAAATCACAAACAGTGTTAAAAAGCTGGTGTTGGTTCGCAAAGTCCTGTAAAGGAGAGCAATTAACTTTTTTTTACACCCATACACAAACAACATTTTCTTCCATTCTCTCTCGCACACACATACACACAGAAAGAGAGAAACATACTTTCCCTATTTCAATCTCTCATACACTTACATACTCACGTTTCCTCCTCTCTCTCTCCACACACGCACACGACCACACACAACACACAAACATACGTTTCCAATCTCCATCGCTCATAGACCTACTCGCACACCTTTCCTCTCTTCCTTTGTCTCCCCTTCTCTTACCCACACACACCCACACAGTCCACCCACCAAGGATGGCATGCACACCGACATTGAAACACTGACATCTCCAAGCATGCAGATGTCAAGTAAGTGGGGAGTACGTGAGTACGTTCTTCATTTCAGCTGCATCCGCTTCATGATGTATTCACGTAATGTCATTCTTCGGTTTATATACGATATACATCGGTGTGTGTGTCTGTGTATGTGTGTTGTTGTGTGTGTTGGTGTGTGTGCGTGGGTGTGTGTGTGTTGGTCTGTGTGTGTTGGTGTATCTGTGTGTTGGTGTGTGTGTTGGTGTGTGTGTTGGTGTATCTGTGTGTTGGTGTGTGTGTGTTGGTCTGTGTGTGTTGGTGTATCTGTGTGTTGGTGTGTGTGTTGGTGTGTGTGTGTTGGTCTGTGTGTGTTGGTATATCTGTGTGTTGGTGTGTGTGTTGGTCTGTGTGTGTTGGTATCTAAAAAGGGTTTAAACACCGAAGTATTGACTTCATTGCACCGAGTTTTACCCCATATGGCTCGTCCTCTCAGCAGAAATGGCACGCCATCTGCCGAGCGTATTGCACAAAGCACGAACTTCGTAGCTCCTGCAGCAATCCTAGGGGTCTCTGGGAAAAACTGCACTCGTGAGGCCGCAGTCCGGATTCGAACTCACGACCTTCGACTCGCAAGGCAAAGGGCTTAACCACTCAGCCACAGAGACATCTTCATACATCTCCATATATCTATGTGTACATCTCCATATAGCTTGTCTTGGACTGACATGTGGGTTTGCCATCTGTGTTTCCTCTGCTCACTGTATGTTCGAAACTCTTGCATGATGTGTGTCTCTATCATCATACTGGTGCCACATCTGCATATGTCATTAGATCATTTCTTGCACATGTTAAACATATGGTACCTCGGTATATTTCAGCTTAGTCAATGTTTATTCTCATATTGTATTCATTGCATGTTAACTGGTGCCCATTAGAAAAACAAAGAATTATATAGAAAAGATAATTAAAATGATATCTTCAATGTGATTTTGTAATTCACCATGACAACCATAATATCACCTTTCATTTGTTATCGCTATAAATATTTACATACGGCAGGTGTTCGCTGTAAACGCTCATTAGCGTCAACATACAAGCTATATTTATGCATTTTTTCTATTTATCTCCCCAAGTTCTTATTTATCTGCAGACTCTAGCGATAAATTCCGACTCTTGGCTTCAACAGGAACTAGTTTATTCAAAACAAACATGAACTGCAGGCGGGCAGGAAACGAAAGAAAAACCCCAGTCTCGCTTTGGAAAACCGGTTATGTAAAAATTGGAATGTTACCGGGTTGACCTTTAGTGAGAGATGTCAGGAAATGTAACGAAATTAGTGGATTTGACGTGAAATGACATGAAATTTGAGGGAGATTATTTGTAGATGATTTCAGGGAGAGATAGGAGATTTGAGGAGTTATAAGTTTGTGTGTTGATGCGGTGTGTATGTGTATGTTGATTGACAGATTGTGGTCCACAGGAAATTAAGCGCATGACCAGAGATCGCTGAAGAAGAATGACAGATTTGCTGCAGTTTTCAATGAATTCGGCATGAACATAAACCTGAAGAAAACAAATATCATGTTTCAAGATATGTGCAGAGCCCCATCTGTAACATCAAAAGGGGAAACCCGCATATGAGAATCATCGTGCCGTTGAGGAACAGAGAAAACGAGCTATGCGAAAAGACAGAACACACAACACCCACATGTCTGACCTTGGTCATGTATGCCGCACCTGTCGTAGGGGATTGGTTTGGTGTTCAAGATAAAAGTAGCCCGATTGGCAAGATTTGATTTGTCAATCGGGCTACTTTTATCTTGAACACCCTGTAGTATTGGACTCTACAGTCACCTCCGTACACACCAGAGAAGTGCAGCAGCACATGTTTGAGACTGTTGTCATCATCGCTTTGCGATGGACAGCCATTAGTATTAACATTGTAAGTTATACGCTTGAAGTAGTCAACACCTTTGCATACCTTGGCTCTGTCATCAGCAGCAACCTCTCCTCGATGATGAAATTAGTAGTCGCATTGGGAAGGTCTTCACTGCTATGTTTAAATTAGCAAAGCGTCTATGGGAAAACAGGGCACTCACAAGAAACACCAAGACACAAGTATATAAAGCTTGTGTTCTCAGCACTCTGCTGTATGGTAGTGAGACGTCGACCACATATGCTAGACAAGAACATCGCCTCAACACCTTCCACATGCGCTGTCTCAGGCGAATATATAACATCCGATGGTAAGATATTGAAATTCTGAACAGTGCTGGCATTCCAAGCATGTACACCTTGCTGCGTCAGCGACGTCTGAAATGGCTGGAACATGAGTGCCGTATGAGCGATGGTAGAATCCCAAAGAACATTCTATATGGTCAACTCGCATCTGGTGCTAGACAGAATGGTCATCCATTACTTCGCTTCATTGACACCTGCAAACGTGATCTAACTTCATGCGGCATAGACAAAGAAAATTGGGAGCGGTTGGTCAAAAACAGGCAAGCATGGCAAGCAGCAGTGAGGAGTGGCTCCAAATGAAAAGAAGAAAAACACCATCCCATATGGAGGCAAAAGAGAGCGCAGAGTTCAGAGAGATCGTCCTATGCACTAGCTCCAGTCTATAGTTTCACCTGCAGCATCTGTGGCAAGGTATGCCACTCCAGCATAGGCTATTACAGCCACAAAAGACGTTGTGATTCAGCCCAGAAAAAACTACATTACAGCAGCCAATGATGATGATGATGAATATATATATATATGGTGGCGGCTGTGGCCTAGGGGATAGTGAATCGGTCTATTAACCCCGACGTTCTGAGTTCGAATCACGCTGCGGACAGTTTGGTTGCAAATTGTTTTTCGTATTTTAAAGGACGATGCACCGTTAAGCAATAGCGAACTCTGAATATAATCTGAATTAAACAGCGTTAAGCTGGTTGATTCATAATCTATAAAGGATATATATATCTTTATATACATCTTTATATACATCTTTATATACATCTTTATATACATCTTTATATACATCTTTATATACATCTTTATATACATCTTTATATACATCTTTATATACATCTTTATATACATCTTTATATACATTTTATATAATCTTTATATACATCTTTATATACATCTTTATATACATCTTTATATACATCTCTATATACATCTTTATATACATCTTTATATACATCTTTATATACATCTTTATATACATCTTTATATACATCTTTATATACATCTTTATATACATCTTTATATACATCTTTATATACATCTTTATATACATCTTTATATACATCTTTATATACATCTTTATATACATCTTTCTCTTATTTTTATACATCTTATATACATCTTATATACATCTTTATATACATCTTTATATAATCTATATAACTAAAACATTTATATACATCTTTATATACATCTTTATATAAACTTTATACATCTTATATACATCTTTATATACATCTTTATATACATCTTTATATAAACTTATAAACTTTATATATACATCTTTATATACATCTTTATATACATCTTTATATACATCTTTATATACATCTTTATATATATATATATATAAACACACAAAAATAGACGTATTGTTTGGTCAAATACTGAATCATAAATGAACATATCCTAGTAATAATCATTTCAAATACATGATTGACAATCGATATTACCACAATCATGATTGTTCTGATGATTGAAGTTAGGCTGAGAAAGAATATTACATTTTCCTCCTCCGACGACGACACAAGTTGGCACAAAACCGTGCTTGAATTACATAGATAAACAAAGAATGAAGTGGTTTGACCACTTAATAAGAATGCATCCAAACTCCAAAGTATACAGAGTCTTCTACAGTAGAACATCGGGAAAGAAGGCAAGAGGAAGACCACGGAAAAGATGGTTAGATGGCGTAGCAGAATCCTGTGAAAGAGCAAAGATAACAATCACCCAAGCTACCAGAACAGCGCAAGACAAAACAGAAAACCACGACACTGGCAACAACCCGGTAGCAGTGTGACGACACTGGGCAACAACCCTGTAGCAGTGTGACGACACTGGGCAACAATCCGGTAGCAGTGTGACGACACTGGCAACAACCCGGTAGCAGTGTGACGACACTGGGCAACAACCGTAGCAGACGACAAAGAAGAAGAAGAAGAAGAGGACGACGACACATCAAAGGAAATATATTTTCATCAATAAAAGAAATATCACTTGATTAAATATCACATAAACTACAACAAAGGACACTATAAAGAACTCAATGTATATCAACCTGTGTGTTGCCTGGGACAGCAAAGGACAGCACAGAATAGTACCGTTGCGACCTACAAGACATATCGTAACAAGCGACTGATGTAGGGGCATGCCCAGCGTGTTCGTATCGCGTTGGACTGCGGGTGACTAGCTCTCTGTGAGTGCGGTTTCAATTCCACGGGCGTGCAGAAAAACCACATTTTCCCCAGATTCACGGTGTTCGTTGGAGAGCCGCTGTAGCGTAGTTGTTAGTGAACTCGCTTCGCAAGGCTGGTGGTCTGGTTTCAGCTCCCGCAATGCGCGTGGAATTTTTCCCGACCGCGACGGCTCTCAGGTCGACCCAGCCTCAACTGGGTACCAGACATGATCTGGGAAAGTAAAGGCGGCTGGGGTGATGCTGACCACATCACCCATTGTGTGCCGACGGTCAATGAAAAATACAGGCCTAACACTGTATTGACCTATATACCACGAGGTATGAAAGGGTTCCTTTTACGGTGTTCGTGGCACCGAGCTGAAGATCTGAAAAGCTAAAGTGCTTCTGGATCGGGAAACAAAAATTTGGAACCTAGAGAAGCTACAGCTAGTAAATAAAAGCTTCGCAGAAATCGGATGTGCTGGCCTACTTGTAGTCGCATAACTGGCGCAACGTACAATCGCTCTTAGACTCAGATCACATACAAATCACAAAGAGTGATTTAACAAGGGGTCGATATGTACCGTACTAAGACGAAGTTGTCTTTCAATGTATTCAGTGCGTTAAATTTTACTCACTCTGCTTCTGATATCCTCGTTTCGCAGTCTATCTTTCCTGGTGACTCCCACCATTGGCAATATAATTTCAGACGTAGCGAAAAGTATTCAAATTTGTTCTCCAAATCCCCAACTATTAACAGTTAAGCCAGGCACCTAGCGTCGCAGGTCGGAAGATTAACCAAGAAGTCATGTCGCCAGAATGACAAATTATACGAATATGTTTTTGATCATAAACCTCAAGTTTCCGATACCGAATTCCGGCCCATTCTGTTTTAATGAGAAAATGGGTAAATAATGTGGGCGGTTTTTGACAACCGTAAGTGAAACCAGAAGACACACATGTGGGTTAAGTGTGGTGGAGGATTTGTGAGGGATTGAACTGCCAGATAAGGTCAGGTTATTTCGTTTTGTTGAAAGTTCAAAATAAACAAAGCATTCAGAATTAATCAATTTCTAAGTGAAACAACAGAGAAAGAATTTAGGCATCTGGAAACATCATGTTAAAAAAGAAATTATGATACGAGTTGACAAAGCAACATCAGCTTTTAAAAGTCTAAATAAAATATGGAACTGTAAGTTATATAGTATTAAAACTAAATTACGAATTTTCAATTCAAATGTTGTATCAATCCTAACATATGCCAGCGAGAGTTGGAAAATGACTAAAGATATAGAAAGCAAGTTGAATGCATTTGAAAATAGATGTCTGCGAAAAATAATGAATATAAAATGGAATGAATTCAGGAGAAGTGATGAAATCAGAGAAATGTCTGATCAACCACTAGTGACAACTGTTATAAGAAAGAGAAGATGGAGATATGTTGGGCACACCTTGAGGAGAAATGATCAGAGAATATCAAAGTAGACATTGAAGTGGGATGCTGAGGGTTCAAAAAAGAGAGGCCGACCTAGGGGGACCCTGAAACGAACTTTGCTGAGAGAGGCAAGAAATATCGGTCTCAGTTCCATGGAGGAGAATAGAGCGGTCCAGGATAGAGCGGTATTAAGAACGTGTGTGCATGCCCTATGTAACGTATAACGGTATGAGAGAAATAATTACTTTATTATAACTGGAAACATTCTTGAATGGTTTTGGTTATTGGTTTGTTATTGGTTGGTTATTGGTTATTGAACTGACCTCACAGTACTCGGGGCAGACCCACATGTGCTTAGTCTCCCCCAACAGATATTGAAGACTATGCATACTGATGGTTCCCGTGGCCAACTAATTAAAGACACTCTTCACTCTGCCTCTCAGGCATCCAGTTCTACTTGTTCAACGGGTAACTCTAAACTGCTTAAAGCGCTGGATCGATTCAACATCGATTTTAGTGTCCTTATCCAACGGACTGTCGCGAAGAGAACGAAGAACATCCCTCTTATCCATCTTCAACTCCCCAACAATCGATGAGAAAATAACTATGGGGTGCCAGAGAATACTGTTGACATCATGCGGCAACTGTGTGAGGGGTTTGCCTGCCAGGTTATCCCCGATAGAAGACTGTCCTAGGAATTCCAGGTCACAACGGGTGTTAGACAAGTGACGAGTCACCTAGTTAAATACATAATAAGATGCAGACCTTTGTCAACGGACGTTCTCGGTGTATTCTCAGACTTAGATGGTATGACAGAGTTTGGTTATTGGTTATTGGTTACTAAACTGACATCATTGCACTCCGGGCAGACCCATAGGTGTCAGTCTCCCCCAACAGATATCGAAGAGTATGCATACTGATGGTTCCTGTGGCTCGCTGATTAAACACACCTCTCACTCTTCCTCTCAGGCATCCAGTTCGACTTGAACAACGGGTAACTCCAAACTAATGACAGAGTAGTAAACACAGCCATGTAGGTAAGAACAGAACAAGAACCCATGATGACCCAGGTTAAGAGGAGAAAAGGACGGGATTGGGCCTACCCTACGGAAGACACAGCCGAGTGTCACTAGACATTCACTTAAGGGGAACCCGCATTGAAAACGGAAAAGGGAACGTGCTAAACAAGCCTGGAGACGAAATTTTCTTGATGAATTGAAGGAACCCTTTCATACCTCGTGGTATATAGGTCAATACAGTGTTAGTCCTGTATTTTTCATTGACCGTCGGCACACGACGGGTGATGTGGTCAGCATCACGCCGGCCGCCTTTACTTTCCCAGAGCATGTCTGGTACCCAGTTGAGGCTGGGTCGACCTGAGAGCAGTCGCGGTCGGGAAAAATTCCACGCACATTGCGGGAGCTGAACCCAGACCACCAGCCTTGCGAAGCGAGTTCATAACAACTACGCTACAGCGGCTCTCAATGAACTGAAGGGTACTTAACTATTCTGGCGTTCCTATCCTAACCTTTCTTCTAGCAATCACTGCCTCAGTTACCGCCGGGTACGCTGAATGGTAGGACTGTTGCAGAGCGAAGTGGGGCATACAGGGCAACTACTTCCAGTATGAAGATGGAGGTTGTGGCCGTTACTGCTGCCAACCATTGGCTTTCTACGACTCCATTTACTGAGGCCGTTGTTGTATCTGACTCTCAGTCGATGCTTCACAAGATCCAAAATGGCAGGTTTCGATATGAGTGGATGTCGTCTATAGAAGTTTCTAACCTCCAGCGGCTTACGTGGAAATACTGTCCTGGGCATACGGGTGTTTACGGTAATGAAAGAGCGGACAGGCTTGCATCAACGGTATCGATTGTTGGGGAGTTGAAGATGGATAAGAGGTATATTCTTCGGTCTCTTCGCGACTGTCTGTTGGATGAGGACACTAACATAAATATTGAATCGATCCAGGGATTTAAGCAGTTTATAGTTACCCGTTTTACAAGTAGAACTGGATGCATGAGTGGCAATGAGAATCATCTGTGTGCATACCCTTCGATATCTGTTGGTGGAGACTGAGCACCTATGGATATGCCCTGAGTGCAATGACGTCAATGTAGTAACCAGGAGCGGCTCGTCATTAAGGGCCAGTGGGGCCCGGCCCACCAAAAATAAAAAAATGAATAACTTCCCGGAATAAAGAAATAATAGTAAATACTCAAAAACAAAAAAACATAAAATTTTTCCCCAAGAAGAATTTTCGTGTCTGAATCTACTCATCAATAAAAATGACCACGAGCCGCCACTGTTAGTAACCTGTCAAAAAGAATAATGATACCCTGAATAGCATCAGCACACCTGTCCTAAATTGCATTCTTTAGCAATTCAACTTGCATCATTGCATAGCACACCTGTCCTAACTATTCTTTTAGCAATCACTTGCATAGCACACCTGTCCTAACTATTCTTTTAGCAATCACTTGCATACACACTTCAACCTGTCCTAACCATTCTTTTAGCAATCACTTCCTCAGTTACCGAAGGACACGCTTAATGCTACAACCAGTGGCGGCTCGTCATTAAGGGCCAGAGGGCCGATCCCACAAAAATACTGTGAACGTGTATTTATTATTTAATAAATTAAAATATAACCTAACCCAAAACTATGATTTTTCCAAAAATGTGTGTCTGGCCCCACCAACAAAAATGATCACGAGCCGCCACTGGCTACAACCCAAAATTTACTCAAATAACGCTCCGTGTTTTTGGCTAATTTGTCAAAAATCTTCCCTGCTAAAAGGGTTAATGCTATGGGTACCCCTATCCTGAACCGTCTTCTAGTAATCCCAGCCTCAGTTACCCGCGGACACACTGAATGCTACTACCACAAGGCACAGATGTGAATTACACACCAACCGCCCGAGTGGTTACCGGAGCCCAAATTTGGGGTGTAAAGAATAGAACCACTGTTACCTGCCACACATGTCGTAAGAGGCGACTAAAGAGATTTGGCTGAAATCGGATGCATGTGTCCTAAATGTGTAGAAGTCTATGCGTTTAGGAGACTACCAAACAAATTTGCAACGTATACACGTTCTTGGCAAAGATCAAACATATCACAAAGAGTGATTCAAATTGGTCGTAAAGAACGAACGCAAAGAAGAAGACACACCAACCTTTCTATCAGAAACATAGTCAATGTTAACTTAAGACGGTCACATCTGTGCCATCACTCTTCTCTTAACCATCTGCTCTTGTTTGGTCCAATCCAGATACATTCGTCTTTGATGTCTATTTTTTCCGATCCAGAAGCACTTGAGCTGAAAGCTCTTCGGCTCAGTGTCATGGACATCGTAACCCTTCGGTCGGTGCCACGAACACCGTAAATCTGGGGAACCTGTAGCTTTTCTGCCAGTCCGCGGAGTTGAACCCGCACTTACAGAGGACTAGTCACCCGTAGTCCAACGTGCTACGAACACGCTGGGCCTTTGATGTCTAAACATCCACAAGGCCTAAATCTGATAATATGACAAACTGCACACGCCTCAATTAATTCGCGCGTGTCGATATTCTAGTTGAATCATTAAAAACACCAGGCTGTTGCGTGGGAAAACAAGCACATTCGTTAGCATAGCCATCTGAAAGAAAGTTCGGTTTCGCTTCAAAGCACAATGTCTACTTTAAGTATTTCAAGAGGTTGAGGGCGTTGGTCCAAATCGTAGGTTGAATATATACAGTAGAATGACATCTCTTAAGTGTTTATAATTTCCGGTCTTCAAGAGCAGACTTAGTTTGTGTTTTATTAATAGCTGGTTTACTCATCCTGGACTTCCGATTGCTTCTTTGTCAGAATACTGTCAAATATCTGACCCCCATACACTTGCCCCTGCTTCTTTGTCAGAATACTGTCAAATATCTGACCCCATACACTTGCCCTGCTTCTTTGTCAGAATACTGTCAAACGTCTGACCCCATACACTTGTCTCTGCTCTTTGCCAGATACTGTCAAACGTCTGACCCCCCATACACTTGCCCTGCTTCATTTGTCAGATACTGTCAAACGTCTGACCCCAACACATTGCCCTGCTCTTTGTCAGATATTGTCAAACGTCGACCTACACTGCCTGCTTTGCAGATACTGTCAAACGTCTGACCCACATACACTTGTCTCTGCTTCTTTGCCAGATACTGTCAAACGTCTGAACCCCCATACACTTGCCCTGCTTCATTGTCAATCTGTCAAACGTCGCCCATACACTGCCTGCTTCTTGTCAGAATACTGTCAAATATCTGACCCCATACATTGCCCCTGCTTCTTTGCCAGATACTGTCAAACGTCTGACCCACATACACTTGTCTCTGCTTCATTGTCAGATACTGTCAAACGTCTGACCCCCAACCCCATACAATTGCCCCTGCTTCTTTGCCCAGATACTGTCAAACTCTGACCTTACATTTGCCCTGCTTCTTTGCAAGATACTGCCAAACATCTGACCCCAATACACTTGCCCCTGCTTCTTTGCCAGATACTGTCAAACGTCTGACCCCCATACACTTGCCCTGCTTCTTTGCCAGATACTGTCAAACGTCTGTTCCCCCACCCCCATACACTTGCCCTGCTTTTTGCCAGATACTGTCAAACGTCTGACCCCCATACACTTGCCCCTGCTTCTTTGTCAGACACTGTCAAACGTTTGCCCACCCCCATACACTTGCCCCTGCTTCTTTGTCAGATACTGTCAAACATCTGACCCCCATACATCTGCCCCTGCTTCTTTGCCAGATACTGTCAAACATCTGACCCCATACATCTGCTCCCTGCTTGTTTGCCAGATACTGTCAAACATCTGACCCCCATACATCTGCCCCTGCTTCTTTGCCAGATACTGTCAAACATCTGACCCCCATACACTTGCCCCTGCTTCTTTGCCAGATACTGTCAAACATCTGACCCCCATACATCTGCCCCTGCTTCTTTGCCAGATACTGTCAAACATCTGACCCCCATACACTTGCCCCTGCTTCTTTGCCAGATACTGTCAAACATCTGACCCCCATACACTTGCCCCTGCTTCTTTGCCAGATGCTGTCAAACGTCTGACCCACATACACTTGCCCCTGCTTCTTTGTCAGATACTGTCAAACATCTGACCCCCCATACACTTGCCCTGAAACTGCTTCCTCGCACAAACAGATATGCTGTCCAGATACACTTTTAGGAAACTCTGTGGTGTAAAGGTTAAATGCTTGCGTCTTGTTCCAAAGATATTCTGTTCGCTCCCTCGTGGAACCATCAGGATATTCTACCAGAAATCCCCTATCTCAGTGTAGGTTAGATCGAGTTCCTAGTCCTATCGGAGACCGAGGATAAAAAGTTGGTTCCGTGTTCCCATTGAGCACGAAAAACAAACATTAACAGTTCAAAATCGAGAAGAGCAAGTTGGAAAGCCGCAGCCCGATCAAAATTAATTTTTAAAAAAAATTTAAATATTTTTACAATTCTCTAAATTACATCGGGAACACTCGCCGGTGCTACGGAGTTCGAGCACTGCTACTTCTCACAAATTATATATTATATTGTATATTCTCACAAAATCCAGATTAATATTTTGAGGATTTTGTCTTCATATTTGCTAAAATATTACACTAATGCGAGTTGCGCTAAATAAAACCCAGCAGAACACCTGGTGTTTATATTGGATACAGTGTGCGGGTTGCTAGGCAAAAGTAAACAAATGAGTTGCAAATGTTAAGGGGGGATGTAAATGTGTACTATTAAAATTCTGTTATTATGGATCAACAATGAAGAAGTATGAAATGTCGCCCGTCTGTTGCCAGGGCCGTCAAGGGAAGCGAAGAATAGTACCACTGTGACCTACAAAGGCATGTTGAAGAGGTAGGGGTCTAGGGAAGCTACCCTAGTAAATCTTCTTCTTCGTCATCGAACGCTCCATATCGACTACGTGTTAACCACTTTGTATGATTTGTATGTGATCTGAGCATAAGAGCGATTGAAGTTGTGCTAGATATGCGCCTACAAGTAGGCAATCACATCCAATTTCTGCGATAATAATAATAATAATAATTCCTCTCGTACCGTTATACGTTACATAGGGCCTGCAAGTAATTTCTCCATACCGCTCTATCCTGGTCAACTCGCTCAATCTCCTCCATGGATCTGAGTCCGATATTTCCTGCCTCTCTCAGCAAAGTTCCTTTCAGGGTCTCCTTAGGTTTCTGCGATGCTTTTTATTTACTGGGGTAGCATAACTCGTCATACATTAGTCGTCTCTTACGACATGCCTTGTAGGTCGCAGTGGTACTATTCTTTGCTCACATTGCAAGTTCCGGCATCACACGGGCGACCTAGTAAATAAAAAGCATCGCAGAAATTGGATGTGCTGGTCTACTCATAGGCGCATAACTAGCATCGCTCTTAAGCTCAGATCACATACAAATCACAAAGAGTGGTTGAACAAGTGGTCGGTATGGAGCGCTCCAAGAAGAAGTAAGAGAAGAAGAAGAAGAATTACGCAAGGTAATTTATTTCTCTACTAATTCTTACATCGTTTCATTATGTGTTTCCTTACTTCCAGAATGTTCACATAACTCTCTAAGCTATTCACATAATTATTCATGATATTCACACAACTTTTAATGAAATTCCACAAATCTCCTGATATTTACACATCTCTTTATGATATTCACACAACTTTTCCCGATATTCACACAACGCCTATAATATCCACACAACTCTTCAGGTTATTCACACAACGCCTCATGATATTCACACAACGCTTCAGGAAATCATCAATCGATTCATAAAAGCTAACCAGGTACTGGAGGAAGGGGGTACCACTGTTGTCACATAAAGAGATACCGCTAAAAACTAAAACAAATTTTAAAAGAACGATTTTCTGGCCAACAATATGTTACCAGTGTCAAATATGACCAATAACAGCAGATAATGAGCAGAAAATCATAATGACAGAGATGAGGTGCCTTAGAAGAGCTCCAGGTGTGACAATAAGAGACAAAATTAGAAATGAAGAAATCAGAAGAAGACTGGATGTGAAACCAGTTATGCAATTCATAAAAGAACAAAAGATTAAATGGTTTGGACATCTGACAAGAATGTCCTGGTATTGCCTACCACAGAGAGCCACACAGAAAAAGTATACGAGTACAGAGCAAGAGGAAGACCACGCAAAAGATAGATGGAGAGATGGCATAAAGAACAACCTTACAAAAATGAATAACAGCTTACAAAGTGCATTAGAACAAGCACACACAAGATCACTTCGTTTCACCCCAACACTTCTATAAAGAAGTAAGTGGTGGAAGAGAAGAACAAGCACACACAAGATCACTACATTTCAACCCCCAACACTTCTATAAAGAAGTCAATGGTGGAAGAGAAGAACAAGCACAAACAAGATCACTACGTTTCACCACCAACACTTCTATAAAGAAGTCAATGGTGGAAGAGAAGAACAAGCACACTCAAGATCACTACGTTTCACCCCCAACACTTCTATAAAGAAGTCAATGGCGGAAGAGAAGAACAAGCACAAACAAGATCACTACGTTTCACCCCAACACTTCTATAAAGAAGTAAATGGTGGAAGAGAAGAACAAGCACACACAAGATCACTACGTTTCACCCCAACACTTCTATAAAGAAGTCAATGGCGGAAGAGAAGAACAAGCACACAAAGATCACTACATTTCAACCCCAACACTTCTATAAAAAGTCAATGCGGAAGAGATAAGAAGAACTTGTGTCGAGCAATAGTTTCTTAACACTAACCACCGCTTGCTTGTAGCAATGTATAATTCATATTTTAGATAATCATAAATATACTATTTAGACTCGCTCATTTTTCTAATCATTGTTATCCCCTACCCCAGTGGTTCTCAAAGCGTGTGCTCATGCGCATTAGTGTGCCCGGTGATATTCCTAGGTGTTGTGTAAGCAATCCCAGATCAGGGGTCAGCAGCGAGGTGCCAGCGGGCAACAGGGTAAAAAAAAACGCTAAAACTTATCATGCCCATACTTCTCATATTCAGAAGTTAAATGATGAATAAAAATACGTAACATTGTCCAATTATTTCTGCTTTTCATTGCTTTCTGCATATTATTCTTCTTTTTCTTTTATCGTCACACTGCTACCGGGTTGTTGTCCAGTGTCGTCACACTGCTACCGGGTTGTTGTCCAGTGTCGTCACACTGCAACCGGGTTGTTTCCCAGTGTCGTCACACTGCTACCGGGTTGTTGTCCAGTGTCGTCACACTGCTACCGGATTGTTGCCCAGTGTCGTCACACTGCAACCGGGTTGTTTCCCAGTGTCGTCACACTGCTACCGGGTTGTTGCCCAGTGTCGTGGTTTTCTGTTTTGTCTTGCGCTGTACTGATGGCTTGGGTGATTGTTTTTTTTGCTCTTTCACATGATTCTGCTACGCCATCTAACCATCTTTTCCGTGGTCTTCCTCTTGCCTTCTTTCCTGATGTTCTGTTCTAGAAGACTCTGTACACTGTGGAGTTTGGATGCATTCTTATTAAGTGGCCAAACCACTTCATTCTTTGTTTATCTATGTAATTCAAGCACGTTTTGTGCCAACTTTCTTTCTTATACTGATGTTGGTGATTCTGTCTTTTCTTGTTTTGTTGGTAACTTTTCGCAGGCAGTGCATTTCACATGTAGTTATTTTTGTGACTGCACTTTGCTCAATGTCCATGTTTGGCTCTGGTAACACAAAGTAGGTATAAAAATGCTGTTGATCATATGTTGCTTAGCTGCCTGTGAGATGTTTGAGTGCCTTAACAATGGAGCTAGCTGGTAGGTTACATCATTTGCTTTTTGCACTCTAGCCTCTATCTCTCTGTCTAGTCTTCCGTCTTCTGTGAATATGCTTCCTAAGTATTTGAATTCTTTCACTTGGTTTATTTTAGTGCCATTGATATGGTTGTCTAGATTATTATGTTTTATTCCCATATTCACATATTTAGGTGCCCCATTGTTAAGGCACTCAAACATCTCACAGGCAGCTAAGCAACATATGATCAACAGCATTTTTATACCTACTTTGTGTTACCAGAGCCAAACATGGACATTGAGCAAAGCGCAGTCACAAAAATAACTACATGTGAAATGCGTTGCCTGCGAAAAGTTACCAACAACACCAGAAAAGACAGAATCATCAACATCAGCATAAGAAAGAAAGTTGGCACAAACCGTGCTTGAATTACATAGATAAACAAGAATGAAGTGGTTTGGCCACTTAATAAGAATGCATCCAAACTTCACAGTATACAGAGTCTTCTACAACAGAACATCAGGGAAGAAGGTAAGAGGAAGACCACGGAAAAGATGGTTAGATGGCGTAACAGAATCCTGTGAAAGAGCAAAGATAACAATCACACAAGCCACCAGAACAGCGCAAGAGAAAACAGAAAACCACGACACTGGGCAACAACCCGGTAGCAGTGTGACGACACTGGCAACAACCCGGTAGCAGTGTGACAACAAAAGAAGAAGAAGATTCCCATATTCATTATTTCTGTTTTAGTGTTGTTGATTTTCATGTCATGGTTTATCAAATTTTTGCATCTTATTTATTTTGTTTTTGTGTATAGTGTGTGTACGATTTTTTTCAGGTCTTCAAGTGTACCCCGACATCAAGAATTTTGACAACCACTAACCTACCCTTTCAAATAAGATTGTCCTGAAGTCTATCCCTTTCTTACAACCAGGTAACAAAGAGAATAACTTAAGCCCAAAGAAGCTCAGGAATGCAACAAGTACTTAGTTTTTAAGCCACTAATTTGAGGCTATTTAATATAAGTATAGCTGCCTTTTGATGCGGATGAAATTTGAGACGTCAGGTGTATACCTGGGGTGTTGTGTTTACCGCGTAATATTTGAAACTTTAGACCGTCGAAATTGCTTTAACGATGTTTGTGATTTTTTTCTTTGTTATTTTTGATGTCACGCTTAGCTAGATTTTACTGATGATGTTGCACTTTTATCTCATAAGAAAAGACTGCAATCTTCTTCTTCTTCTTCTAACGCTCCATATCGACCACTTGTGTGGTTTTGTATGTGATCAAGCCCAAGAGCGATTGCAGTTGTTATGCCAGTTATGCGCCTAAAAGTAGACTAGCAGATTCGATTTCTGCGACGCTTTTTATTTATTAGGGTAGCTTCCTTAAGCGTGTACCTCAGTCGCCTCTTACAACATGCCTTGTAGGTTGTAGGTCGCAGTGGTACTATTCTTTCATTCCCTTGCGGGCTGCGGCACCCACGGGAGGTTTTTAATAACTACAAGGGTGCCCGTCTGCCCAGCGTGTTCGTAGCGCGTTGGACTACGGGTGACTATCCCTCTGTGTGTGCGGTTCAATTCCGCGGGATGGCAGAAAAAGCCACAGATTCCCCAGATTTACGGTGTTCGTGGCACCGAACCGAAGGGTTACGATGTCCATGGCATCGAGCCGAAGAGCTGAAAAGCTCAAGTGCTTCTGGATAGGAAAAAATAAAAATAAAAATAACTACAAGGGTCTAAAGATGAAGGAGTTACTGCTTCGGGTTTTACCTCATACGGTTCAGTCCCTCTCCGCAGAAATGACACATCACCTACCGAGAATACTGCACAAATTATGAACTCCGTTGTTCCGGGAACAATCCAAGGGGTCTCTGAATAAACTACATTTGTGAATAGAACCATGCAGTCCGGATTCGAACCTATATATTTTTGGACTATAGCTCGAATATTTCGAACATTGCTCTTTGTGGTACAAAAAACAGATTACCAACAGCTAGTGCACCTCAAAGAGAAATGTTGCTCCGATACAATGGATACAAAGCAAAAGACCGACCACGAAAAGTGTACCTTAGAGATAACAGAGGCGACGAACGACACTATTTATGAAGTGCACACAAGGGCACCTTCTAGATATCTCTTTGTATCTCACACAGAGACGAAACAGGATCGACACTGTTTATGAAGTGCACAAGGGCACGTTCTAGAAATATCTTGTATCTTCACTGAGACGAAACAGGATCGACACTGTTTATGAAGTGCACACAAGGCACGTTCTGAAATCTCTTTGTATCTCACAGAGCGAAACAGGATCGACACTATTTTGAAGTACATAGGGCACGTTCTAGAAATCTCTTGTATCTCCACAGAGGCGAAACAGGATCGACACTGTTTATGAAGTGCACACAAGGGCACGTTCTAGAAATCTCTTTGTATCTCACACAGAGGCGAAACAGGATCGACACTGTTTATGAAATGCACAAGGCACGTTCTAGAAATCTCTTTGTATCTCACGTTGTGAGGCGAAACAGACTTGGAGAAAAGAAAGAATATAATATATATTTCTTATGTAACAGTCTTCTCACTTCATTATATTTGAAATCCCACAGATCTCAAATACCCTCGCTCGCATCCTCGGTTTCAGATCTCCCAGCACATGTTCATCCCTGGCTATGTATAAACACAAACACATGTGCACCCAATATTTCTTTGATTGCAATGTGTGTACAACATTTTGGATTGCAGCTGCAACAAATCAGTGAGCAACTTCATTCTGCAACGTGACAGTTCTTAAAGATGATTGATGGGCGGATTGTCGTATGTTGTAGTGTATCATAAACGACAATTTAGATTGATAAAACTAGAACATAAAGATAAATTCGAGATAAGAAGGGGAGGTAAGATAGTAGATAAAATTCATGATTATAAAGGAAGTAACATATAATATTTCTTCTTCAAACGCTCCATATCGACCACTTGTTAGCCACTCTTTGTGATTTGTATGTGATCTGAGCATAAGAGCGATTGTATGTTGCACCAGTTATGCGCCTACAAGCTGGCCAGCACATCCGATTTCTGCGACGTTTTTATTTACTAGGGTAGCTTCCCTAGTCCCTTCAGTCGCCTCTTACGACATGCCTTGTAGGGCACAGTGCTACAATTACTTGCCCCCATGAGGACCCCAGTACGACACGGGCGACACAGACAATAAACTTTGTGTTTCTAAATATTTTTTTTCATTATGCATTTATGAATTGTCATGGCATCTAATATCTTCTTTACTATCTTCTCGTAAGTACTTTGTGTTTACTGTTTAGTATGAGGATGGAGGTTGTGACCTTACTGCTGCCCTCCATTGGATCTCTGGGACTTCATTTACTGAGGCCGTTGTTGTATCTGACTCTCAGTCGATGCTTCACAAGATCCAGAAGGGCAGGTTTTAGTATGAGTGGATGTCGTCTATAGAAGTTTCTAACCCCCAGAGGCTTACGTGGATATACTGTCCTGGGCATGCAGGTGTTTACGGTAATGAGAGAGCAGACAGCATTGACAGCATCGATTGTTGGGGAGTTTAAGATGGATATGAGGGATGTTCTTCGGTCTCTTCGAGACTGTTTGTTGGATGAAAACACTAAAATAGATGTTGAGTCGATCCAGCGATTTAAGCAGTTTGGAGTTACCCAGTGTACAAGTAGATGTACGAGAGGCAGAGTGAGGAAAGTGTTTAATCAGCGAGTCACTACAACCATCAGTATGCATACTCTTCGATATCTGTTGGGGAGACTGAGCACCTATGGGTCTGACCGGGGTGCAATGACGTCAGTTTAGTAACCAATAACTGACGACTATTTCCTCTTCGCTCCTCGTGGAGCATAGGGCTTCAACAGTTGTTCGGCACTTTTCTCGGTCTCTGGCTGTATTATTTATGGTCTCCCAGGATAATCGAGGCCCCTTCAGTTCCTCAAGAAGACTTTGTCTCCAGAACTGTTTAGTCTTCTTCGTTACGTTCTTTCTTTACGACCAATTTTAATCACTCTTTGTGATATGTTTGATCTTTGCCAAGAACGTGTATACGTTGCACATTGGTTTGGTAGGCCCCTAAACGCATGACTTCTACACGTTTAGGACACGTGCATCCGATTTCAACCAAACCTCCTTAGTCGCCTCTTACGACATGCGTGGCAGGTAACAGTGGTTCTATTCTTTACACCCCAAATTTGGCCCCGGTAACCACTCGGGCGAGAGCATCTAATATGACATCCCTGACTGATTTTTTTACGTTAATGCATCCTTTTCTTATCTCCAGTGTCTCTCGACATTCACGCAAACCTTGCTCAGACTTCAGGTGTACTTGTAATTTAGATTCCCAAGTAAAGGATCAGCGTTTTATGTGGTCCACAACGCAACGTGTGCACACCGAAACTGTTTGACATAAGCTGGAATTGAATCCAGAAATTTCCACAGCACGTTTTTTTCCATTTATATATACTTTTAAGATATTCAAATATATGTTTATATATTTTTATTTTCATATGTTGATATGTATATTTTTATATACTTTTTATATACTTTTATGTATATTTATTTATACTTTTTATATATTTTAATGTTAATTTGTATAATCTTTTTATAGATTAGCTCAGGAAGATTGAAACAGGATGGGCTAGGAGACACTGGATGGAGTCGCTGGGAGGTCTAGGCTGACAAAGATCACTTTTATTTTGTGCCAGGGCATGCAGGTGTAAGGGGGAATGAAAGTTCGGATAAGCTTGCAGGTATGGCTGCTGTACAAAGCGGGCGAGCAATGGACCAGGCTGATATTCCTTAAATTCCTAAAGGGAGAGAGGACGTGTATATGATTCACGTAATAGCGGTGAATCTACAACACTAACCAGACTACAAGAACTCAAAGTTAGGTGTGGTGTAGCTCGACAAGAACGCTATGCTGGCAGACAAGAAGAATTGTAAACCAACAAAGAACCGGTGTCGTTAGTCGCCACACGCTGATGGACATACTGAGGAGAGATCGGAGCACTTATGGACTAATTTGTTCGACGTGCAGTGATGGTGATCCGACGACTAAACTAAACTAATCTTTTTATATATATGTTTGCGTATATTTTTATATACTGTCATGTGTATTTTTATGTGCCAGTAAAAATATCCAATAACCAACTACTCCAAGATACAAGACAAGAGGCAATGAATGACATACTCAAAAGAGAAGATGGAAATGGCTCGGACATGTTATGAGAATGAGACAAGAAATGCCTGCAAGGATAGCCCTCACTTGGACACCAGAGGAAAGAGAAAGAAAGGCAGACCACGGACAACATGGAGGCGCATGATGGAAGAGGAACTGGACACCGCATCTCTGACGTGGGGCTCTGCGCTGAAGGTTGCACGGACAGGAGAGCATGGAAAGTCCTTTCTGAAGCCCCATGTGTCACTAGGCATGACAGGATTAAGTAAAGTAAGTAAAGTATTTTTATGTAAATTTTATAAACTTTATATATATTTTATGTGTATTTTTATACTTTTACATATGTTAATATATATATACATATTATATACTTTTAACATAATGTATATATATATATATATATTATTATATACTTTTACTAGTTTATATATATATATATATATAATATTATATACTTTAAAGCAGATAAATACTGGAAGGTTCGTAAAAGAAGTTAATAACTCTAGAATAAAAAAGAAGTATATATATCAATTCGATAAATCCTCTGTTTCCGAAATAAATATCTCCAACTGCTAGCAACTAACCGCAACACATTGAGATCTGAAATCTCTGCCCTATGTGCCGCCTTTGGCACGAAAGGAACAAACTAACTATATATATAAATAATAGTGATAGGTTGCAATCCTATACTCTCTTGGGAACGGAAATGAATAAAGGGAAGAAAAAAATATGAAGTCTTTGTTCTGTCATATAGACGGTTGAGATGCGGAAACTTGTGATGTCTCATCAGAGGCGTATCACATTAAGTTTGAGTCACGGACGTAACAAAACTGGGATGGGTCACTGTTGGAAAGGTCAGAGGTGGGTCCAATGCACTACGAGTCAGAAGGAACTGGCTCAGTTTCTAAATTCTCCGTGGGACAAAGAAAAGTGGTGAGAATTCTGCACCGCTCAGCACCAACTCAGATCTCAGAAACTCAGCCATCAGCAATTCAGCCATCATAACTATATAATAAGCGTTATATAATGGTACACAATTTGAACAACGCGCATAAAACACGCAAAAGCCAGACCTAATATATATATATATAATTATAAAACGTGGGCATATGTGGCGTAGTGGCTAAGCGCTCGTCTCAGATTCCACGGGTACTTGGTTCGCTCCTCGCGGAAGCTATTTCTCCAGAAATTTCTGATCTCAATGTAGGTGAAATCCAGTGCCTAGTTCTATCGAAAACGGATAGCCCGTCTGCCCAGCGTGTTCGTAGCGTGTTGGACTATGTGTGACTATCCCTCTGTGTGTCCGGGTTCAATTCCGCGGGATGGTAGAAAAAGCCACAGATTCCCCAGATTTTACGGTGTTCGTGGCACCTAACCAAAAGCTGAAAAGCTCAGTGCTTCTAGATCGAAAAAAAAATTTAAAAAAAAATCGAAAACGGACGATAAAACGTAGGTCTTGTTTTTAAGTTGAATTTTGACCCGGGCAGCGGCTTTCCAGCCTGCTCTTCTCGATTTAGAACTGTCAATAGTTCTTTTACGTGCTCAACTTCAACACAGGATCTACGTTTTTTCACCCGTCTCTGATAGGACTAGGAACTCGATCTCACCTACACTGAGATCAGGGATCTCTGGACAAAAATCCCGATGGCTCCACGAGGGAAGAACCGAGTACCTTTGACATGAGAGGCGATCAATAACATCTAGCACACACAAAAAACCAATAGATATTAAAGGATTCTTACCTTTGGTTTCTTATCCGGAGTCGTCTGCCCATTTCTACTCCTGTTGTCTCTGAAGAAGGGGTTGATGTTGAGGGAGACGGCGATGCTTCTGATATTGAATTAGCTGTTGTTGAAGATATTACTGTTGAAGAAATGCACGATGGTGATGGTGGCGGTGATGATGATGATGATGATACTCCTGTGGTTATAGCTAGTGCTGATGTATCCGTGTGTAAGGTGGGCGTGTTCACTACACTGCTACCCATAGATACAACAGTGACAAAGCAGTTGCTTCTATTCTGTTGTTCTTGCTGGTGATCTATCTTCTTCTCATGAACATCGTCTTCCACAGAGGACTCTTCCATTTCCAGATGATGAGATGACGATGTGACCAATGATGATGTCGTAGCTGTGCAGCCGGGATCAGCCGAAACAGCTGATACACAACTATTTATTCTGTTCTCCACCTCAAATTTTTGTCGCTGCCAATTTGTGTCTCCTTGGTTAAATTCTGTTTTACTCACCGAAGCAATTTGTAAGGGGTTACTTTTTCTTGAACATGATCCTGCTTCTTCTATATTATTCATATAATTATTTCCCTTACTGTGTTTACAATTTAATATATGTGTTTGGTTTTCATCGTTTGTGAATTTAACATTGTTTTTGGTGATACTTTTAAATGCTGCCATTTTTCCATTTAATAAAATGCTGTTTAGCTGCTTGTTAGAGTTCTCTGTTCTGTGATTAGCTCCACCATTGCTGCTGGTGGACGCTGGAAGGCGGTTTGTTGGTGTATCAGCTGTGGTGTTTAATAGTTGGGGTAGTTTGTGATTTGGGTATGATAGTTCCAGCATGGAAGGTTTGGAAGTCGTTTGTGGAGATTTGTTCAGAGATGATTTTGTGAACGGAATAGACGCTTTAACTGTGTGATTAGTAGCATTTCCATTCTGCTTGCTGATTGCACTGTTGTCATTTTTAACGTTTGTAAAGTTTTCAGTTGTTGTCGTTTGAGTTGCAGTTTTTAGAAAATGTTTGTGATTGAAAGTTGCACATTGAAATGGAGTTGCAAGACAAGTTGTGGTTCTGTTTCCATTTTCAATATTTTTAGAATTATCCGTTTTGTCGTTGCTGCTCGAGCTGGTGCATATAACGCTATGTCGGTTACTTTGAATGCTAGAGCTAGTGACAGCTAGCAGAAGAAGAGAGTTGGAGGAGATTCTAAAGATGTCTTGAATCTTCCACCATAACAATGTCGTCATGGTAACAATTCTTGTCAGTGCTGTCGTCACTTTTGAGTGTTAATATTTCAGGAGTTATCACGAGAATATTCTCTTGTCTCGTTATTGTCAACCTCCATTGTTTCTGGAAAGTTCTGAGGCACAATAAAGCTAACAGCGTCTACGTTACGTGTAACAGTTTGAACAATTATTCGTGGAAATATATTTGAATCAAATTGGTGTTCTCTACCTGTTACGGGTACAGAAGAATGACGTGTCAAGGACACGTTTGAAGTTTGTGGCATATTGACACTTGAATTTGGTGAGATTACATTTCCTCTGAATGCAGAATCTTTCAATATAAAACCAGAATTATGGTTCTCTGTTATTGATACCCTGCTATTTATCTGCCCCCCAGTAGAGTGAAATACTTCTGAAATTTTCGAGTCTTTCCCGGCTCCTGATTGTTCAACCCTACTGACTGGACTCTGCACAGGATATCGGCTTGTTGTAATCGCTACGCACAATATCGTTTAAATTGTGGCAATGGGAATTGGATGCAGTAGAACTATCGGAGGAACTGTCTGTGATAAAAGCAAGGTTAAAATTGTTATCTAAGCAAGTCAAACTGGCAACATTCACAAGTGGGTCACTACTATTTACAATAATCGATTTCTCAATAGAACCCACTGAGGGATCAGAGCCTGTTCGTTCAACATTCTGTAGAATCGATCCATGCGTTTTCTTATCAGCACGAGTATCGACTATCTGCAACGATACCAGAGAATTTGCAGGAGTTAAATTTTGTTTGTTCTGGAACAGGGGGTCAGAGTTCAATTTTGGACATAAATTAACCGATTGTCCAGCCTTGTCCCAAATTATTGTTTTTAATGATTTATCAGGAGTTTTCAAGTCAGTATGTTCGATCCTCAATCTATTAGCACACTTTTCGATCAAACCTGGTTCCGAACTAGCGAGATACTGTTCAGTTATTTTCTGAATCTCTCTTGTCGCAGCTGAAGCAGAAGAGCATGACTTAAGGGATGATTGGAATCCATAAGTCACGACACTATCTTCAACATTATTCTTAGATTCATCCGTCATTTGTGAATGTATTATTTGGCCACTATGTTTTATATTCATATTACAATCTGGCACGTTAAAATTAGATATTTGTTGGATTGTCTTTATTACGAATTTCTGGCATGAATTCGAGACACTGGCATCAGAGTTGTCAATGATGACATCCTCACCGATAGGTTGATGTACTTCATGAGAACTCTCCCATTCCATTGCAACACTTCTTTGGAAGAAATACACAGCTTTTATCTGATACTCACGGCAAAGCTTGCAGAATCACATATATCTTTTTCTTTCTTTTCTTCCTTTTCTTTCTTTTCTTCCTTTTCTTTCTTTTCTTCAGTCCTGTTTTGCCTCACAACGTAAGGAAAAGAAGAGATATCTAGAACGGGCTTTTGTCTGCGCTTCATAAACAGTTTCTTTCGTCGTCTCTGTTATCTCTGAGGTCCATATATTTCAAATCTTTTTAGATATCTAAAACTCAAATGATCTCTTTCAAGAAGATTCTGTCTGTTGTGAATTTCATCAAATTTATCTTTGACGAATTTCTTTCTGTGAAAACAGCTACTTCAACCGTAGATGACAATCCAACAATTTCTTCTGTGAAAACGCTACTTCAACCGTAGATGACAGTCCAACAATTTCTTCAACAATTTCGACATTAGTTTCTCACTTCTTTACATACTTTTTCGCAACATAAATATTCAGCCTGTTTTGTTTATTTTTATGCAATCTTTATCTTAGAAATTCAAAGCAGTTATGGAGACTGACATCCTGTTCTGGACTGCAGGGATATCTTTTTTGGCCGTTGAGTGGTTTATGTGTATAGCCATGTCACATGATGTCGGCAAGTAAACCTGTGTCAGGGATAAACAAAGAAGAAAAGTCAACAATACACAATTTAATGTTAGCGGAAACATTAGTTAAAGAATAACAATCAAGAAAGTGAGATGTTTAATAGTACAGTGCAGTCATAGTAAAGAAAGTCAGTTGTTTAATAGTACAGTACAGTCATAGTAAAGAAAGTAAGTTGTTTAATAGTACAGTACAGTCATAGTAAAGTGAGATGTTTAATAGTACAGTGCAGTCATAGTAAAGAAAGTCAGTTGTTTAATAGTACAGTACAGTCATAGTAAAGAAAGTAGTTGTTTAATAGTACATACAGTCATAGTAAAAGAGAAAGTACAGTTAGTTTAAAATAGTGTTTAATATACAGTCACTAGTAGAAAAGAAGAAGTCAGTTTTTTTTAATAGTACAATACAGTATGAAAGAATCAGTTGTTTAATAGTACATACAGTCATAAAAGAAAGTCAGTTGTTTAATGTACAGCATCATAGAAAGAAAGTCAGTTGTTTAATAGTACAAAACAGTCATAGAAAAGAAAGTCAGTTGTTTAATAGTACAATACAGTCATAGTAAAGAAAGTCAGTTGTTTAATAGTACAATACAGTCATAGTAAAGAAAGTCATTTGTTTAATAGTAATGTTGGGTTGTAGGGCCAGCATCCCTTTCTAGGGAGGACATACAGGGAACAGTCTTGAGTTCTTATGATGAAGTCGACTGTTATCTGGAGCTCATCTCTGATGTCATATAGTTTTGAATGTAGTGTTGTGTTGTAGGGTCAGCATTCCTTTCTGATGGGACATACTGGGGACAGTCTTGCAATATGTCATACGCTGTTTGTGGCTATATAACTTCCTTCTTTGATAATATGTCCGCTGTCTCATTATCAGCTATGCCGCAGTGGGATAGTAGCTCGTGTATCACCCTCATAGCAAGGCATAACGCAGTACAGTGCGGTCTAACTTTTAAATATATCGGGGCTCGCATGACTTATGATTCGGGATACACTGGCGCCATGTCCTGATTGCAATACTAATACTGAATACTGTCACTGCCACTACCACTACAACTACTAATACTGAATACTGTCACTGTCACTGCCACTACAACTACTAATACGGCTACTAATACAACTACTAGTACTACTACTACTAGTAACTAGTACAAACAAACACTGGATATGATTATGGAAAAGACTCCCTCAAAGACCTAAGCAGAGCAGATCAGGTCATTATATTTCGACTACGCACCGGACACTGCAGACTCAACAAACACTTATATAGACTAGGAATAAGTCAAACAGCTCTCTGTCAGTGTCAGCAGGCGGAAAAGACAACGGGGCATGTCCTGCGCGACTGTCCTCTTCTGGGTGAGTAGGGAAGCAACGTGTGGCCACACCTAATCGACCTGAAAACTAAGCTGTGTGGAAACCTGACAGACCTGAAGCTGTCCGATTTGTGGTCCATAGTAAATTAAGCTCATGACCAGAGATCGCTGAAGAAGGAAACCTGGCAGACGTGAAGCTGACTTGCCCAGTGTGTGGTCCACAGTAAATTAAGCCACAGCCAGGCTCTAGCCACAGCCAGGCTCTAGCACAGGCCAGACAACTGGCAGGGTATTCCCTGACCTAGATAAGAAAAGGGATCTGGAAATTACAGATGTTTGATAGAACACTGCATGCTTTTTAGCAATTTGACACCATTCTGTGAGTCTATGGTTATTTATTGGTGACAAATAGTTATAATATTAATATTCCTTATTGTTAAACCTAACTTGCTGCATAATATGACTTCGAGTTAGCATTGTGTGTTGATTTTAAAAATGAATTCGTCTATATACACCAATACTGGAATGCGAGGTCACGTGGTGTAGTTGGGGTCTGATTTCCACAATTCTTACCTGAGCCCGAAGGCCCAGTAGTTTATAGTTGGCTCTGGTTAAGCGCATGACCAGAGGTCACTGAAGAAGGAGAAGCATTATCTTTTCAATTCGTTTGATCAGAATAACTGATTGATTGATTGATTGAGTGATTGATTGATTGATTGAACAGTAAACAATCAATGTGTCAAGGCTAAGTATAGTTACAACTAGCAACAATATTTAAAGATATCCTATCCCTGAACCCTTATATTTATCTGCCTGATAATATCAACATTAGTACAATCATTTCGTAATAACAAGTTCAGTAATGAAGGTCAACACGTTATTTTACAACCTTGCTCGATATCAGGGCCAAGGCCGGGGGTCAAGGCTTTCAAATCTTCGGTAGTATTCTGAATTTCAAAAGTACTGTAACTAGTTATTGTTATAAATTGAACTGACATAAGAACAACAATTAAGTGTTTAACTTAAGGGTTTTTATCCTTGGCAACCTATGGTTCGGAGACAGGGATCATTGACAAAGCGGCGGAGAAGATCATAAATGCCTTTGAATGCAAATCCTACAGAAGAGTACTTAGAATATCATGGACAGAAAAAAGAACACCTCTGAAATCGGAAAACCAATAAAACGGTAAGCAGGCTTTCACGCAAAAGTCTGTCAGAAGCGCCACGGCTACGCCTGAATTTATAGCGGGCGAACGCAGAAGAAGAAGAAGAAGAAGAAAAAAGTACAAACGCTTCTGTTCTGCAACAGCTTGATATTAAAGAGAGTTGGCTATTAAAGAGCATAAAATCAAGGAAAAATTATAACATACAGAAGATAATTTTGGAGGGAATGGTGCCTGGAAGAAGAAATGAGAGGAAGACCTAGAGGATGATGGGTGTAAGATGTAATTGACGATCTGAGAACGACTGCTTCTGACGCCGGTCAACTTACACAGAATAGAGAATTTTTCAGGACTGCTGTCATGGGAGCCAAGTTCTGGAGGGACAAGCAACTTGATGATGATGATGATGATGAGTCATTGTTAGAGTCTGTTGCAGGTATTATCTGAACAGACTATTTCAAGTAGTTACTGCTTACCATCATAATACCTTCCAACTTGAATCTCTGAGTGCCACAAAGATGTGGTCTTACAGAAGAATGATGAGAATCTCATGGACTGTTAAAATAACTAATGTTGAGGTGTTGAATGAGGTCAAGACACAGAGAAAGATTATCATCAATATAAGAAAGAGGCAGTTATCATTTTTCGGACATGTCATGAGAAAGGGACGATTAGAATACATTGTCACAACCGGTAAAACCGAGGGGAGGTGAGACAGAGGAAGACAGAGAGAAAATTGTGGACAGTCTGACTTCATGGCACGGAAGAGCGTCAACATCTGAAATGATAGCAAACACCAGAGACATAGATTTATGGAGATCCATGATCGCTTATGTCAGATCGGCACAGCACCTGATGATGATGATTATTTAATTGTTCAGTTGGAAAATGACTAAAGATATAGAAAGCAAGTTGAATGCATTTGAAAATAGATGTCTGCGAAAAATAATGAATATAAAATGGAACGAATTCAGGAGAAGTGATGAAATCAGAGAAATATCTGGTCAACTACTAGTAACAACTGCTATAAGAAAGAGAAGATGGAGATATGTTGGGCATACCTTGAGAAGAAATGATCAAAGCAGGTATTGAAATGGGATGAAAGGGTTCAAGAAAGAGAGGACGAACTAAGGAGACAATGAAACGAACTTTGTTGAGAGAGACAAGAAATATCGGTCTCAATTTCCCTTTGGAAGAGATCGAGCGAGTTGACCAGGATAGAGCGGTGTGAAGAAATTACTTGCAGGCCATATGTTTTTTGTTTTTTTGTTTTTTTTTCGTCCGCTTTCAACTCAGACGAAGTTTCATCTCTGAAACTGATTTTTGCGTGAAAATCTGTTTTTCCAATATCTTACAATGGCAGCAGCGTGCACATTGTAAATTACTTTACACTGGCAGCCGTGTGCTCAATGTACTCGTAATTAGTATTCCCTCGCCATACAGGCAGATTTTCTCCGACTTCAGAGGTACTCAAGTTATCGTCCTGAGTAAGACCAGCAGGGACTTGAACAAATGCCGGACAGTAGGATCGAACCCGAGCTATGTATGAGGCGTCTCACAGCTAGCAGGCCGAGCTACTATCAACTACTCTAGGCAGTCCCCGCAGGCCATATGTAACGTATAACGATACGAGACGAATATTTATATATATATATATATATATATATATAGTTCAATTATTACAACGTGGTTCTTGTAAGAAGTATAATGAAATCTCCGTGCTACGGCGCAGGGTGCTTAATCTAATAGTAATAATAATTTCTCGACTACCACCCGTGTGGTGCCAGGGCTTGCAGCGGAAGCAAAGAATAGTACCACTGCAACCTACAATGCATGTCGTAAGAGGCGACTGATGTAGGCCCTAGGAATGCTACCTAGTAAATAAAAAGCAGCTCAGAAATCGGATCTGCTGGCCTACTTGTAGGCGCGTACATGTCCCAACGTACAATCGCTCTTAGGCTCAGAGCACATACAAATCACACAGAGTGGTTGACAAGTGGTCGATATGGAGCGTTAGAAGAAGAAGAATCTCTCGACTACGATTGTATTCAAAGCGGGAGAACAAAACAACCACATTTTTTAAAAATCTATTACTGCTTGTAGCACCACTTTTTATTAGGGCAGTGTAGAACGGTAATCCCCTACGCCAGCCGGCACGGCACCTGATGATGATGATGATGAGGATAGGGGAGACGAAAGCATGAGGAATGTAATGGCTGCGCGGCAAGGGCAGTCGCCGCCAAACTGTTCACGTTGTGATTTTTCTTTTATGCCCCAGACAGAAAAAAAATGCGTTGGCCTTAAGTTCGATTGGACACGGGTCTCCCGCAAGGAAATCACGCTCTAATCCATTCAGCGGTCAGACGTTCCTCATTCGGCGGTCAGACGCTCCTCATTCGGCGGTCAGACGCACCTCATTCGACAGTCAGACACTCCTCATTCGGCGGTCAGACGCACCTCATTCGGCGGTCAGACGCTCTAATCCATTCGACAGTCAGACGTTCCTCATTCGGCGGTTAGACGCTCCTCATTCGGCGGTCAGACGCTCCTCATTCGGCGGTCAGACGCACCTCATTCAGCGGTCAGACGCACCTCATTCGGCAGTCAGACGCACCTCATTCGGCAGTCAGACGCACCTCATTCGACAGTCAGACGTACCTCATTCAGCAGTCAGACACTCCTCATTCGGCGGTCAGACACACCTCATTCAGCGGTCAGACGCACCTCATTCGGCGGTCAGACGCACCTCATAACAACAACAAAACCAAAAGAAAAAATTCACTGACTAAGCATGATAAGTTGTAATGTAATATATATTCAATATTACTTATTACAAGTCACATGACAGTATAACATTACCATAAGATAATTAAATTTTTCTGTTTATTGGATAATCTGCCGGGAACTGCGGGGACAGGTAGGGATGGGACAGCAGAAATGTTACCATGAACCAGTGGCGGCTCGTCATTAAGGGCTAGTGGGCCCCACCAAAAATAATGTGTAACGTATATTTATTATTTAATAAATGAAAACAAAACCAACCCAAAACCATTTTTTCCCGGAAATGTGTGTCTGGCCCCACCAACAAAAAGGATAACGAGCCGCCACTGCTATGAACCATAGCAATGTATGGACATCTGTGTTATTGTTAATGAAACGAATACAGAGACAAGGTAATACTATACAATAATGAAGATTGACACAGGATAAGAGAGTGTTGTATGTGCTATAAGGATATGTTCTGAAGTTATAAAGATCGGCAGGCATGGCGAGTGACAGGGAGGGTGGTTAAAAATGAGGGGAGATGAGGATTATGATGATGATGATGAGGATGATGATGACGACGATTAGTATGATTATGATGATGATGTCGACGATGATGGTGGTGATGATTATGACGACGTCTATGATGATGGCGATGAGGATCATGGTGGTGGTGATTATAATGGCGACGACGATGATGGTGGTGATGATAATGGCAACCACGACGATGATGGTGGTGATGATGATGATGACTACCATAATGATGGCAGCGATGATAATGATGGTGATGGCGACGACGATAATGATGGTGGTGATGATAATGATGGTGATGAAAATGATGATGACGAACATGATAGCGATGATGATGGTGACGACGGCAATGATGATGAAAATAAATATGATAATAATACCGATAATAGTGCTGATGAAGACGATGTTAATGATGACCACAACAACGATGAAGAGGATGATGAGAAAGATGAGAAAGATGATGATGATGAACAGTATACTAAATTTAAGCAATCAAGAAACAAACTCACATTAAATTAACCAGGGGCGGCTCGTCATTAGGGGTCAGTGGGGCCAGGCCCCACCAACAATCATGTATAACTAATATATAACCTAACCCAAAACAATGATTTTTCCGAAACTTTTTGTCCGGCCCCACTAACAAAAATGATCACGAGTCGCCACTGAAATTAACCACTCTTTCTTTTACAACCAAACATAATAAATAAAGTTGGTTGCAAGCCAAACTGAAAATCCGGTAACATCTGATTTTGTTGTATTTTTAGAATCTCACGAGGGCCGGATAAATTTATGTGACGGGTCTGATATGTCCCGCGTACCGAGAACACATGTCTGCTGCACAAAATACATTAAGATTAATGGCCAGATAGATGAATAAGTGTACTGTTTCAATTTGGTATTTTTATATACATCAAAGACTGTCAAAACGAACCAGGAAGTAAATCATATGATAAGATGTTTTATTTGATTCTCAGTTGTGGGTTCTCATTGTTTTTCAGAGGCGTGTCTCTGTGAGGTAGAGGTTAGGTTATCACCTGTCGTTCCGAAGGTATTTGGTTCGCTACCTCGTGTACCCGTATTGTGCCGGGCCTCACAAGGGGAGCACAGAATAATAACACTGCGATCTATAAGGCCTGTGGTAAGATGCGACTGAGGTATGGAGCTAGGAAGCTACCTAGTTTTTTTTTAAAAAAGCGTAGCAGAAATCGGATGGGATTGCCTAATTGTAGGCATATAACTGGCACAACGTACAATCGCTCTTAGGCTCAGATCCCAGACAAATCACACAGATTGGTTAACAAGTGATCGATAAGAAG